>JACXGI010004111.1:31875-56402 GCA_016801175.1 Esox masquinongy
CTAACATCCACCAGCTCCGTGATGTTGTCATGGAGGAGTGGAAGAGGACTCCAGTGGCAACCTGTGAAGCTCTGGTGAACTCCATGCCCAAGAGGGTTAAGGCAGTGCTGGAAAATAATGGTGGCCACACAAAATATTGACACTTTGGGCCCAATTTGGACATTTTCACTTAGGGGTGTACTCACTTTTGTTGCCAGCGATTTAGACATTAATGGCTGCGTGTTGCGTTATTTTGAGGGGACAGCAAATTTACACCGTTATACAAGCTGTATACTCACTACTTTACATTGTAGGAAAGTGTCATTTCTTCAGTGTGGTCACATAAAAAGATATAATCAAATATTTGCAAAAATGTGAGGGGTGTACTCACTTTTGTGAGATACTGTATATATTATACAGCAAAAGTAGCAGAACTGCCCTTATTCAGTCTAAAAGGAAATGCACAAGCAGGATATATAATACATGCTTAGTATTTTTATTAATTTTGAATGAATTTAGAACATTTCACTAGGTCTCATCTAAGTTGTGTTGATACAAGGGTGTGCCTTGTATGAACACCTGGTCAAAATAATTTCTTTTCTTTTTTTTAGAAATGTTTCATGTTTTTTTTGTATTTTACCCAGGCCAGTCTTTTTTTCTTAGGTGTTAAAAAGTTATTCTCTTATTATTATTACTATTAATATTTATTGACTTTGCTTATTATCGGGACAACCTAAGACAGGCACAGTCATGCATCTGGTCACAATCCACAATATACATACCAGATGTACATGAGTATGTAACCCAGAAACAGGATCTGTGCTGAACAAATAGCACAATGACTAGACCAAGAACATGTGGTTCCAGGTCTGGGGAGGTTGTCCAGTGTCACTCAGACAAATGCACTGGATTCCCAACTGGACACATTGTTACAGTCTCACTCGAAACTGGTGCACCAACCCACGTGACGATTGTTTTTGTGGTTTTCCTGGAGCATGGACCCTCACATCTCCCAGATATACAGTTGTGCTCAAAAGTTTGCATACCCTTGGAGAATTGGTAATATACAGCTTCGGAAAAGATTAAGAGACAACTGCATCTTTTTCTTTCCTTTCCAAAAAAGTCAAAAAGGAAGGTTTTGAGTGAGGAACAGAAGGGTTAAAATTAAGAGACCACAGCAAATTGAACACTTCTGTTCCTCACTCAAAACTTTCCTTTTCAACTTTTTTGGAAAGGAAAGAAAAAGGTGCAGTGGTCTCTTAATTTTTTCCAGAGATGTTTGTACCATTTGTGAAGAAAACATGAGTGAGCAAGCAAAACACGTCTTTTATTTCTCATGCGATTCATTTTCAACTGTAGGTCATAACAGAATGGCACAATCATAAAACAAAACATGGCAACAAAGAAAAAAATGAACTGACCCCTGTCAGTCTGCATACCCTTAGTTCTTAATACTGTGTATTGCCCCCTTTAGCATCAATGACAGCGTGCAGTCTTTTGTAATAGTTGTCTATGAGGCCCCGAATTCTTGCAGGTGGTATAGCTGCCTATTCGTCTTGGCAAAATGCCTCCAGGTCATGCAAAGTCTTTGGTCGTCTTGCATGAACCACATGTCTGAGATCTCCCCAGAGTGGCTCGATGATATTAAGGTCAGGAGACTGTGATGGCCACTCCAGAACCTTCACCTTCTTCTGCTGTAAACACTGGAGGGTCAACTTTGTGACCCTCCAGTGCTTAGGGTCATTGTCATGCTGGAATGTACAAGAGCGTCTCATGCGCAGCTTTCGTGCAGAAGAATGCAAATTGTCTGCCAGTATTTTCTGATAACATGCTGCATTCATCTTGCCATCAATTTTCACAAGATTCCCTGTGCCTTTAGAGCTCACACCCCCCCAAAACATCAGTGAGCCACCACCATCCTTCACAGTGGGGATGGTATTCTGTTCACTATAGGCCTTGTTGACCCCTCTCCAAACATAGTGCTTATGGTTGTGACCATGAAGCTCTATTTTGGTCTTGTCACTCTAAATTACAGTGTGCCAGAAGCTGTGAGGCGTGTCAAGGTGTTGTCAGGCATATTGTAACTGGGCTTTTTTGTGGCATTGGCCCAGTAAAGGCTTCTTTCTGGCAACTCGACCATACAGCTCAATTTTGTTCAAGTATCGTCGTATTGTTCTCCTTGAAACAACCACACTGTCTTTTTCCAGAGCAGCCTATATTTCTCCTGAGGTTACCTGTGGGGTTTTTTTTGTATCCCGAATAATTCTTCTGGCAGTTTTGGTTGAAATCTTTCTTGGTCTACCTGACCTTGGCTTGGTATCAAGAGATCCCCAAATTTTCCACTTCTTACTAAGTGATTGAACAGTACTAACTGGCATTTGCAAGGCTTTGGATATCTTTTTATATCCTTTTCCATCTTTATGAAGTTCCATTACCTTCTTACACAGGTCTTTTGACAGTTCTTTTCTGCTCCCCATGGCTCAGTATCTAGCCTGCTCAAATGCATCCATGTGAGAGCTAACAAACTCATTGACTATATATACACAGACACTAATTGCAATTTAAAAAGCCACAGGTATGGGAAATTCACCTTTAATTGCCGTCTTCACCTGTGTGTGTGTCACCTTGTGTGTCTGTAACAAGGCCAAATATTCAAGGATATGTAAACTTTTGATCAGGGTCATTTGGGTGATTTCTGTTATCATTATGATTTAAAAAGGAGCTAAACAACTATGTGATAATAAATGGCTTCATATGATCACTATCCTTAAATAAAAGATAAAAAGTTTTTTTGCATGATCAGTCATATTTTCAAAGTCAATGCCAAAATTTCACAATTTCTGCCATGGTATGCAAACTTATGAGCACAACTGTAAAAGCAAGGGACGACACACCATTTATATATTATTGTGTTTGTCTGTCTCTATTTTGTGTCTTTTTTGTGTGAGTTTGTGTGATTGAGTGTGAAATTATGCATTAGTAAAAGAAAAAAAAGGGGAAAAAGAGGTGGTGCAGAAATGATGCTAATAATAATGACAGTATTCACCATTGACTTGGTTGACATTAATGACTGATCTGCACAAAAAATGTATATATTTTTTTGACACAGAACTAGATGAATAATAATAAAAATAAATATTACAAAGAAAATAAATACTATATATAAGGGAATTGACAAAAATATATAATTACACTACAAGACTCATGTACCGATTTGTTTGATAGATATGGCAGATGCATTCATCAGATCAGCAACTTGGTTAGTGGGTTTTTGAAGGAGTGAAGTGTGATGAAAATGTCAAGCTTCAAGGTATTTTGCAACTCGTTCCAGTCATTGGTGGGGGCAAATTGAAATAAATGATAACCACAGAAAATGTAGGTCTTAGGAGTGACCAGAGAGAGATAAATATTAGGAGTAGCAGATTTTAAGGTAGATGGGGAATTTACCTAAAAGGAACTATCAACTAAATAAGTTGATAACAATGTGTCTGGCATTGTGTATGTAAAATCAGCTCATTAGCCAGAGTATAAAAGTCACAGTTATGAATGTCAAAGTGAAAACACAATATGAAAACCAGAAAAACACTGGTCTCGTTATAGCATGTATTTAACCATCAATAACAGATAAATCACATCATAACATAGAAGTCTTACATTTTATTTGTGCCACACCACTCACGTGCAGCAACTTCAGTTATGAATATCCTCTCCTGTACTGTAGCACTGTCACAAGGGCTTGGGAAGACTGATTGGGTGATATAGAGATGTTCTGCCCTCTGGTGGAGAAGGATTGATCGGAGTGTGCTTTGGTAGGATAATGAAACAGGTGTTTTTCACATTATTTATTTCAGAACACAAGTAAATTATTTCAAATGGTTGAGAGACCCTTAAGGGCTTTTCACTCAAGCAGACTGATTATTTTTCTCTTAAAACTAATCAGATGTGATTGGTTAAGACTAACTAGTGGAAAAGAGATAGGAATTGGGTTATCTGACTGAATGCAGCCTATTAGTCATAGTTGTAATGCATTGTCCATGACTGATTGACAGCTAAATGAAATTATTTTTTTATTTTACGGAGAAGAAATGCATGTCAAGTGTAAGCTCTTGTATATTCCTCTGTTTGGACAGGTGGATGTAGTTATTTGAAAACTATTTTGAATAAGTAAGGTTAGGTGATGACTCCAACCATCTGCATGAACTGAAGGGAGACTGGGCTGATAATCAAGCATTGTGTGGCCCAAATCGCCTCAGAAAACTGTTTAAAGCAATTTATCAGGACAGTAAGTATATATTTGAACATAAAAAACTATAACAGTAACAAGTAGTTCTTATGAAATAAAAGAAGTTCTTATGTTTTCCAAACGGTTATTGATATCATAAGATGGCTGTAAGTCATGCAGAAATTTGAAGATGCCCCTGAATGGAGCAGTAAAGTCACTGCCTTGCAAATAATTGTCATTGTGATAGCAGGTTTTGAATCCTGCTCCCAGTTAGCCCAGGGGTGCCAGCGGAGGACAAAGCAGCTAGCCAGCACAGTGCGGGTTTGGGGGGTTAGTAATCATATATGGTTGCCTTGCCTCATAGCGCTCTAGCAACTTCTTGACGTGGCTTGGGCACCTATGAATTCAATCGAGATTTAAGGAATTATCTCTTTTAGTTCGCCTCCTCTCTGTTAGCCAGGAACATTTTGAAAATATAATTGCTATCCTATTTACCAGTAGGGTGTGCTGTTAAGGAGCAATTAAAGGTGTACTTGGGTCATCAATAGGAAATCTGGTTACAGCTGAAAAATCCCACCTTGTATTTATTGCTGAACTGGTCTGGTTGCCAATGAAGAAAGCTTATAACAATCTTCAACTTTCCCAAATGTATTGGATTCTGTTGCGATGATAAAATTGGAAGTAACAAAATTGGGAAAAGGGTTAAAATAATAGTAATAGCAACGAATATGTCATCTGTTTGGTGAAAACCCCAGAGAGTGGAATATTCACATATTTTCTTCAAGAAGAATTTACAATACTTGCATGAAAATCTATCGCCAATTACTATTATTGTTAATGGTTTCAAGGACAGCAAGGGTTCCCAGATCATGCAAATGTAGCTCAAAATCTGTCCAAGCAGATAATTTATTATTAAGCAAGTAAGGAATGGGAGGTGGTAATGAGCATAACCGTTACTCAAATTATACATAACGGATGAAGACTCAAGCGTCAGGTAAATCGCATACGGGAGAAGAACTGTGTACCTGAAGCTCATGACTTATTTTCCATGTATTCTAGAATACGTGGTACCGTTAAAAATTCTATGCTCCAGGTGAGGCTCGAACTCACAACCTCGGCATAGCTCTACTGAATACTGCTGTATAAGTACCGCGCGCTAACCGATTGCGCCACTGGAGCTCTGACGTTGCTCGCCAGGAACACAGTTTAAGAGTGTCACGTCAGTGATGAGGAAAAAAAATTTTTTTACCATACGGGAAAAATAAGACGTTTACGTGCCTTCCTTCTGCCTTTGTCTTTCACAAGTTGTACAGTAGTGTATTTTACATACCTGATGACCACTTTAAAATGAAACAGAAACTTATTAATGACAGGTAGGCCACTGAACCAAGCTATTATTATGTGTACCTAAAGTTCTATTCCGGCTTCACCTTTCAACTGTTTATTCTAGGCCGTTTTGCGTAATGCATAGCCCAATATATTATTAAGTACGTAATATTTACCTTTCCACCCCAAACGCAGCAAAATCGACAATCAATAAATCGGTAACGTTCGCAATTCATGGGCAAGGTTTAATCGTCTCATTTAACGTAGGCCTAGTTTCAATAACAAATTGATTTTCTTGATCCAGAATACAGGCTACACATCAACTCAAGTCAAACAAAATAGGTGCTCTTCAATTGGAAACGACCTCTACACGCTAGCCTCAACCGCAACGGAAGGGCTGTACTTATCTTCAGTAACCAAACGTCAGCCTGACAAAAAAGTTAACATTGGGCCGATAAAAGCTCGGCGATCACGCTTCACGTCAACTAAGGCATGTGTTTAATCTCTATGGACTCTACTTACCATCCGGGGGTTTGAACTCGTTCTTCGCTATCAACCTAAAAGAACGCGAATGGGCTCTGGTAGATACCTAGCAATTTGCATCCCTACCTGGCATAGCCATGATTTGTTTTTTGTTGTCGGCTGCCAATGACTGCAACGACCTTTACCATCACATAAAATGGCTCGAGTTAGAATCAGATGCACCGAAACAGGTGCAAGTGATGCATTTTTTAGAGAGGAACTCGGGATGATTGAGTCTTCCGTAAAGATTAGAAACCTGCTCTGGTTTTGTCTGAACACATATGGGTGTGGAAACATCAGGTCAAGATCAAAAGACCTACAGTATCTGAGACCCTCAGAAATAAGATTATTGACAACTTCAAATGACAAATTCATTCCACTGTCCAACTTTTACCACAGAATTGAATCAGCACCCCTGTGACCCAGTCTTAACAAAAACTGTACGTCATGAAAGCTTGAATTTACGGAAAGCTGCTTGTAGCTTATCCAAGGCCAACGCACAAAGACGCATAACTTAGTGTACGGAGCATATAACCTAGACCCCTAAGCAATGGAAAAAAGTATTATAGCCTGATGAAAAAACTATTCTTTCACCCTATTCACTGCATCTGGACTTGGCCTTCAGCCAACAATGCCTGGTGCCAACTGTTAAACATGGTGAGGGATCCATAATGGTATGGGCAGCGGTCCTGGATATGATTTTTTTTTGTGTGTGTTTCTGTTGTTTTGTCCACCCCCTGTTATTCTTCACAACGACAACCGAACGACAGACTTCCAGGGGAACTTTGTCGGTTATGTCAAGTAAGTTACGCCTATTGTTTACAATTTGCGCACCACCCGATTCCACAATAATGGATTAGTAACATTGGCAGCCTTGTCAAAGCAGAATTTGAACAAACTGAGCTTTCCAGAAAGCGAGGATGAGGTTTAACCTGATCAGAAACCATAAGAAATGCTCTGGACCAAACCTGCTATCTAGGTTAAGTGGATCTCATCCTGTCCAAGTGAATACAACGCGGATCTTGTCCATCAGATTCTATTACAGTCGTTTTCTTGACAATAGGTTTTCTACGTTGTTGTTACCCCATTGGTGCATAACCACCCTGACAGCAGATAAACTAAATACATAATTTTGGAGAAAATATCTATATGAGAGTATTTTAGTAGATGGTAACAATAATGCATTGTTCCAGACAACTGCGTATATTCTTAGGCGAATTGTTTTATACTGATAATCCATGGGAGCCATGTTTATGCAAAATCCCGGGATTCGTCCAGTCAGAACGTTTGGTGCAGTTGACAGGAACTTCCATCTTCTTGGGAAATTAGTGCAACTGGGCTGCGGAGTCGACTTCAGGCGACTACCGACTACAAAATCACCTTGTTTAATAAGAAATGACTCATTGTTATATGTAAACCACACACTCAGTAAAAATATGGTAATGAAACATTACCCTTTTGAACACGGCCAATGATTTCCACTATGCGCGTGCATGTGATACAAAATAAAAAGACAATAACATCGTATGTGGGTGGTAGAAAATCAGCATTGAATAACTTTTTTGAAAAATGTTATGTATATTTTTACACATAAGTGATAGCGAAATTGTCGTTACAGAATAAATGAAATGTCGCTGCATTCATGACGAACCGCCACTGGTCGGCACCGGTCGGCACACGTCATCTGTGAAAACAAGCGCATCTGCGAAACGGTAGAAGAGTAGAGGAACAAACGTCAACCAATGAAATAGCAGATTTGAACGGGGGCAGAGCTAACTGACAGTCAACTCATCAAATCAACTTTAGTGCTCCTGAAAATGTTTAACCAATCACCGAACAAATACCAAAAATAGCGCCTCCTCGTTTAGCACCCTAAAGGACGAAAGTGCGAGATTCTCCTGTTCAGCTTGCTAATATAACTATTTCTAACTGTCTGTTTGTGTGGAAACGTACAGGATTATTTTTTGCTTGACGTGAGTAACATAGATAGTGTCAAAGATGCGTAAAAACCTACGCGATCCAAGCAGGGAACCGCCGAGAGAGGAATTATCGCTGCTCATCTGACTGAGGCCAAACTCGCTGATTTTGTTTTGTCAAATAAGGAAACAAAACAAGATAGCTAGCTAGGTAACTAGCTGGCGAGACATTTCACCTCGAAAATACACTAACCAGGGACCTCAAAACATCTTAATTCGTTTTACAGTTGGAATCGTAAGTATACATGAAGAAGGTTGAGTTAGTGTGGGGCAATCGTTGTATTCGCTAGCTTGCTAGCGTTAGCCTTGCATGGCCTATTAGCTAACATTTAACGTTCGCTAGCTTGCTAGTAGTAACGCACGGACGTTGTGTAGTCATGATTGTTATTGATTCTCGCATGATTTTGTTTAACGTTTGTTTCAATAGCAACTAACAAATTATAGTATTATTTATACACCTTATTGCATTGGCTTAATGCGTTTGACCCGATGTAGAAACAAGGATACTTTATTCAAAATTTTGGTTAGATTGTCAACGTTGTCTAAACGGTAAGTCAATGTTTTCTAGTACGTTGCGTGGGCTGGAAAATATAATTATTAATTTTATTTACTGTAATTCTATTTAGCCACTCTAAACTAGTAAATGGAAAGGTAGTTAACGTTAGCCAGCAGTTTTCGCCTTACCAAATAACGTTAGATAGGGATCTGTAACGTTTGGTTTGTTGTCAGTTGTTCGAAAGAAACCGACCACACACAATACAATCAGAAATGCCTTTAACTTGGTTGGTGTAGCATCTCATATTTATGAGGACAGATGGCATTTACCAAGCAAGTTAACTAAACCCCACGTTTTTGGTCTACCTTGGCTAATGTTGGCATGTAATTAACGTTAACCATTAACTTTAGTAGCATTAACTTTCCCAGCTAGTGGGACAGGTGGGGTTAGTTGTGTATGGCGGTCTGTGCAATCTGGTTGGTGATTGATCCTTACGGGATGAGGTCAAAGTCACCTGTTTACATTGCGTGTGTGACATCAGCCAGACTCTGATCCCACTGTTCTATAGGGAGATAACACACACATGCATACATTGGAGTGACTCTAAAATATAGGTTTTATAATGTGAACAATGACATCCACATGGGCCAATCTTTATCACTACTGTAAGCCATGGAATATATATGGAAAATACAAAGAGTGAGGGAAATGGAGTAAGATGGCAAGTACATTGTCACGTTCAGTCAGCACGAACCTGTAAAGGTTATAGAACAACCGTTTTTATTGTAATGGAAAGGTGACTATAACATCGGCACAGATGCTGGTGTTCTCCCTGCAACCTGGGGTGCTACATGGTGTCCAGGTTTTAGTTACAGCCCGACACTAACAGATTTGATAGATAACAGAAACTCATCATTATCTGTTATATCTGGTGCCGGACTGCTAGATCTGCATGAACTGGATACGTTTCCACCCATTCGACCTGATGGAACGATATAAGCAATTATATGGTTTTACATCAATCCAATGTCACGCTGTCCTTCTACAATATCAGGGTTTATTTTATTACTGGCAGACACAAAATTGTTACCAGAATGCTAAACATTTTTTTTGCATGTATTAACAATGCAAGTACTAATAGTGTTCCATAGACTGTTAAGCTAATAATACAAACCATTAAAAGACAGACAATCCAGCTAATGGTTATACAAGTAATGTAGTAACTAACCTACTGTCATTTTCGTTAAATTTAGACATACAAACAAATTAAACAGCAAGTACATCAAAGTCATGCAAAAATGTAACTTTGAAACCATTTATGCAATTAAAATAAACAAATGCAGTTTCCTTTTCCGAAAATGTTAGTACACCCCTACCTTTACCATCACGTGAAATGGTTAGAATCAGGTGCACTGAAATGGGTGCAAGTGATTAAAAATCTTTATAGAGGAACTTGTGATGGTCCAGCCTTACGTAAAGATTAGAAACTTACTCTTGTTTGGTCTTTTGGTCTCATGGGTTTCTGGTTTGGTCTTATGGGTGTGTGGTTACACATGATGCCAAGATCAAAAGACCTATCCGAGGCCCTCAGAAGAAAGATGATTGACAAATTTGAGGTACATTGTTAAATTGTCCAACGGTTCATCTACAAATGAAGAAAATTCCAGACCCCTAGCAATCGACATAGGACCGGTTGTCCCACTGAATTTAACGCAAGAGCTCAATGAAATATGCAAATAAGTCTATGCTGAGAATGCCAGGATAACATCAAGGGATCAATGTCGAAATGCACGAGTCAACTTTAAGAAAGAGACTGCAAAAACTTGGCCTACATGGGAAGTAAGGAAGGAAGAAGCCTCTGATCTAAAAGAAAAGAATATAAAGACATTGACTGACGTTTACCAGACAACACCTGGGTGAAGACCAAAATACCTGGAAAAATGTGCTCTGGACAGATGAGGCAAACGTGGAGTTGTTTGGCTGCAATGTCAGACACCATATTTGACGAAAACGAAACACTGTCTTTGAACAGATGTATCTCACACCAACTGTGAAGCATAAAGGTGATGGCATTATGGTGTGGGGCTGCTTTGCTGCTCCAGGGGCTGGTGAACTTGCCATTATTGAGTCTACCATGAATTCCTTTTTGTATCAGACAATGCAAGTTCGTCTGAACCCAACATGGATCTTGCAACATGACATTGATCCAAAACACACAAGCAGAGCTACAACGGTATGGCTGAAATAGAAGAAATTAAGAGTTATGGAACGACAGACTCAAAGATGTCAACACATTAAAGTCACTCTGGATAAGTGTAGCAGGTCGTACATGCAAGAAACCCCTCAAACATGACACAGGTTCTGTAAAGAAGAATGGCCAAAAACTCCTCCAACCCGATGTCTAATAGACAATTACAGGAAATGGCTACATTAAGTTATAGAAAATCAAACCAAATAACTCACTAGATCCTGCTTTTTCCTGAGTCAAACGACCAGGCTTAGCTATTCTCAGGCTTACTAATTGTCATAGTAAAAACATTTTACAGTAACTGAAATAATTCTACCAACATATTGATCGAGTTGACTGCAGTTTCAGATTAGTTTCTATGTCGCATGCACAGGATGGCAGATGTAGCTGCTTGTACAGTGAGTCTTATGCCATGGCTTACATTATTTACATAAAGTGACCACAAATGACAATGTACAAAACCTCAAAGAAATGGTTCCCGTGAATGGAGCAGTGGTAAAGTCGCTGCTTGTAAATACGAAACCAGGCTTTGAATCCTGCTCCCAGATTAGCATCGTCTGGTTTGAGGGAGTTAGTAATTCAATATGACAGGTATTTTTTTTCCAGTTATTAGAATGCTTTATTTTGCGATGGGATTGTCTTTTCATCAAGGACGTGTACAACTTGGGCCATAGCTATAGGTGGATTACATGTGCTAAGAGGGGTTGCGCTAGACCCAAGTTAGAGAGGTTGATGTGGAATGTCCACAATTAGTGCACTGGGAGAACAGCAGTGATGTTATCAGGATGAGATGCTTGGTCTTGCAGTCTGGCTGGGCTTGTGGCCAAAGCTGTCAGGTCATGGCAAGATGAGCGTTGCTGCAAGGGTTTGTGTGTGCATGTGCACACACAATATCCAAAGAGATGGGTGTGTCTAGGTGTTGGCCTGAATGACTCAAACTTTTCTCTGGATGCGTTGACCGTACCAGACAAATGGCATAGTATAATAGCTTAGCTTCAGTGAGCTTCAAAAGTATTTGGACAGTGACAGTTTTTTTTGTTTTTCCAAAAAACATTTTTTGGCCTCAGCGTTCCAGCACTTGAAACTATACAATTTAATGTGAGCGTATTTTCATTCATATATAATTGAACCATTTAGAACCAAATTGCAGCAAATTCTTCTCATAGTCCTAAATGATGCGGTAAAATTCTGGAGCAAAGTCTTATGGACAGATGAGACAACAGAGTTAGCAATGGCCCTCTTCTACCCACTTCAGCAAGCAGGTATTAACCACAATATAAGACTTTAAAACATGACTGTACCATGTTTACATATTGCATTTTATTTTAGATTGTACACTCATCCGGCACTGTATATTCTTTCTGGATTAGTGTTACATCTTCTGCCAAATTAAAAACTGATCTTCAGTAACTGTTGACAGTACATTTTTGTGCTGTATTGAAAAAGGGGTGCAGCAGTATAAATTCAGGAAAAAAAGCATTTTGGCTGCTCAGGTTCAACCAAATGCGTCTGTGAGCCCAAACACACTGCCATAGCTACTATTGAGTTTACTATTTGGGCCAATTAGGGGTTGATCTGGGTGGATATTTAAATCTTGGGAAAAATCCCAAGAAACGTTTTTAAAACAGTGTTGCCAAATATCGTTAAGATATTTGGGAAGCATTAACAAACGTTGTAGCCAAGTGTTCTCATTGTTTCGTTTCAGGTAGGAAGGAATGAATGAGGGGATTTACATGACGTAGTAGCTTAGGTTATCTGTCAGTGAAGTGGCCTAAAGATTTTTCATGTAACTTCTCTCATAGGACAACACAATCATAATGTTTACATCTGAATGCCAATCACATCATGACGCTCTGCGCACTTTCTCCAATTATGTAACTCCAGCATGCAGACTGTACACCACTATGGACCCGCTAATGTTAAAACTGAAAGAGATGACGTTAGGTTGTATCTATGTTAATAATATCTGTTGACTTTCTGATTTTCATCATATAATGTTGCATGCAGAATTCTCATAACCGAAGGGGCTGGGGCTCGGACTGGCTTTTCAGTGCCAGGGATTAGCCCAATTTAATTCTTGGCAATAGGCAACTGAGTGAACTTTGTGCACGTTAAACGGCAATATTTTTCTGATCCAGGCAAAATTGAGCATCAATGTTTTTGTCATCATTGACTCAAGTAAATGCCAAAAAAAACTAAAGCAAACAAAAATACAGTACTCACTCTCTCATTAGTTATTTTGTGATTGATTTAGTTGATGTTGGCTAGCAAGTGACAGGGATGTTAACCGGTCTGCTTAGCAAGCACTTGATAGAATGGAGCATAGCAAACATGCAAGAAGAACAAATTGGGTCAAATTTTACAAAAAGAACTAACAACCGGATTTTCTTCGGGCTGTATGTTTTAGTGGAAGAATTTAATCCATCCAGATCAACCTGTAATTGGCCCAATATAAAAAATCTGTTATTTCAGAATGTTTCAGTATGATTTTTTTCAGTAACTTAAAAAAAATCAAATAAGAAATAAGGCAAGTGTGTCAGTGCTGTTTGGTGAATACAGTCACAGTTAAATGGGTTGACAGACCCTCTAAGTTGAGCAACATCATTTGCCTGTCACCTTCTAAATTAGCACTGTTTCTTGTGCCTTATTGCTCAAATAGAGGGTTAAATATAATTTAGGGATGAGTTCAGGTACCTGGAATTATCATCAGTAATTTTTCACTTCTCAAATAAAGCTTCTGACTGCATTGATCACACTACCTAGCTCCGTCTTTTATACTGTGTGAAAGCGCCAGATTTGTTTGTGGAAAAGCCCACTCCTGCCTGTTGTTTATTTGTGCTTCATTCAATTTAATAACACATGGCAGTTTTTTCAGTTAGGTCCTTGTCCACCTCAAAACATTGCAGTCCATTGTCCAGTTGCTTTGCGCTCAAGTTTTTTTTGATATGGTGGAGTTCCTTAGCATGGGATTACTGGCAGTACCCCATGTATTGTGATATTAGTTGATAGTAAAACACAAGACACATTTCTCTTACCATATCACCCAGTCCTAGGTCCCTGCTTTCCATTCAGACTCTTTATTTGTCTCCACGCCCAGATACACAGAAACCATTGCAACAATTTTAAACATGGTCTTTAGCAGGATGCTCTTCAATTCAGTAATTACATTGTGGGCACTGTGGCTAAATGTAACACAGGTCAATTTTAGGGTGACTTGGGATAACACACCATCCTAACTCATTTCTTTATAAGATGGCGAAAAATGAGACAGTAGTCTGTATATTGGGACATTATAATAGTTGTGGGAACAGTTTGCAAATACAATGTGTTGTGTGACCACAGAGCAGATCTCAGTCCTCATTAGTCATGTAAACACTGACCTCCACTTCCCTTTGCAGAGCCGTTGGTTCTTGGTAGCCTGTTTGTCTGTGTGTGATCCGAGCGCTGGTTTCGTTCTGCATGTTTTTAGGAGGGGTGACATCAGTTTCGATGATTTAGTGGTCGAGAGTTTGTGGTTACATCCATGTGTCTCAATAACAGTTAAAAATCACTTTTGCATGTGTGTGGCAGTCCATCTTTAATGACAAGGGAGAATAAAGGGCTTGTTAAGAAAGTAGCTGGACCTAGGTGTGTGTTTCTTTTCAGACTGGGCAGTGTCACTGGCTCCTCCCCCCTAATGTACATACAGCGCTCCCATTTTGTTGATTGAAGCACGACTGCATGTTTGGTTGCTTGGCAACAGTAGTGAGTTTGTTTTATTTTTAGAGAGAAGTGCTACTGTTGCCTGACATGATAAAAGACACTATGATGTAGGGAGAAAAGGGCAACTTAAAAGTAGAGGTGAGTTACTTAAGCTTAACTCATTGAGACACCATAGTCTGGTTTGGAGTCCAACTTCCGTCAGGTATTCCTAGCCCAGATGCACACATCCGCACAGTTCCCTACCAACACAGGTCTGTGACGAGTCATCTGATCACTTTAATGTGTTGACATCTTAAGCTGTGCTCCAGAATGAAATGATGAAACAGGGTTGCGCTAGAGGGACTGAAAGGGGGCTTGCTGAGGTATGAATGGTATATTCCAACACTGAGAGGCAATCCAGTCTACACAAACTAGTCCGACAGAGACTTTCACTTGTTGTCTCGCGTCACAAAATGAGCATATTGTGTGCGTGTGGCTGCGTGTGCATGCATTTTGCTTCCTCCACTAACAATTCAAATGTCGGCAGACTCTGTGCAAACCTAGTGCGCTTCAGAACACGCGTCCCTCCTTGACAACATTCCAACTATAGGAAAGGTATCAATTGGTAGCACCATCGGTGACATTTTAAGCTAGCTGTGGCGTGAGCTTATGGTATGTTCTTAACTCTGTCACTCACCCCTTCTAAACTCACTACACAGTGAGATACCGCGGACGTTGAGCTGAGCCCAACTTCTGATCCGGGTAGCATGGCAACCACTGCACACCCTGGAAATTTGGACTGTCCCTTGTGAAGCTATAGTGACAGTTGTTGCTTGGTTCCTGATCTATAGGCTAGACATCGAGTAGCGAAGTTTGAATTGATTACATACATTTATCCAGAGCGACTTGTGGTAGGAAGCCCCCAATGGAAGTGAACCTACAACCCTGGAACCAAGCACTTTCCAACAGAATAATAACCAGTTTAATTCAATGACTGTGCAAACAAAACACCAAACCACATTGTTACCTAATTGCAATTGAAGTAGGTCTATTGTGTAATAGTAGATCCTGTTGCCAAATAGCATGTTCTTTTTTCTCTGTGACAATAACATGATGTTTTGTTTTTAATGTTTATGTTATGAATACATTCTAGCAACATCAAAACCGGTATATTGCCAGGTTTTATATTTTGTGGATTATTTCGCTAGCAAGCTAAAAAGGCTGTCCAGCTTGCTATGTTATTGCTATGAGAACTTGACGGAGTTTTGTTTTCACAACACATCAGAAACAAAACGTCTTTGACCCCCTCCCATGAACAGGAGTTGAACAGGAGTTGGACAGGTAAGGGGATCCTATTTCCACTCCTCCCCCCAGAAAACAACTCCGCCCCCTTACACATGTACTGTGGATAGATCTATTCCTGTTAACTCTGGATTGGCTCTAAGCCTGAAACACAAACCAGGCCACACTTATCAGACTGTGTGTTTGTAGGACGCCATGGCTTACATGCTCCCTACTGTCACAGATGCGCTCACCCGCTCTCTCATTCCTTCGAGACCAGCTGGCTAGTCATTCCTTGTGCCTACCAATCTTTTTTTGGGCACGTGTGTATGTGCGCTCGCGCGCTGGCCAGTGGTTGTCCATAGTAGTGACGGCTAGTGTGGTTGTCCAGCCACAGCCCAGGTTGGTTCCCCTGTCATTACACTGGGGGCCGGTGAAGAATCTGTAGTATCTCGTCATGTTACTATTATTAACATGCATTAGTATCTAGACGGTGTTTACTAAGTTTAATACCAATCCAAGGCTTTTAAATCTGTATTGGGCTGCAATCTTTTAGCAGCTACTTAATTACCTGGATCTGCAATGCATGACAAGTGCGTCAGCTTAAGTCGGCAATGGGGGAGGGGATGTACAATGTGTCTGAGAGGAAGGGAGCAGGGAACAGGAGAGCGCAACCAAGTTGACTCATGCTGGCCCGGAAATGTATTGCTTGTCATTTATCATTCCTTATTACATAGCAGCTGTTTTGATCAAACACAGAATGGATTAAGCCTGCTTGTTATTTGGGGTAATTGAAAATGCATGTATTTTAACTAACTCGTGCTTTATTCCCTTAACTCCTGTTAGTTAATCTGTTCATTTTTAGATCAGGCAGCGGGCTCAATCAACCCATGACCTCATTGATTTAATTTTCTATAATTCTGTGGTACTTAATCTAATCACTCATAATTATCTTGGGTGACTGAAAGTAAAAACACCACATTGTCTAGCGATGGATTTTCCCTTTATGCATCTTTCGGTCTGCACTTGGGCTACATTTAGTGGGACAGACTGTCCTAGATAGATTTGCAGGGTTCTGGAATTTTCTTTAATTGTGGATGATCTTTTGCTTTTGCGTTAACAGGTTTTAATGCCAGTCATTTGATGTGAAGGTAATAATATATTAATCAATAGTGTTAACATAACACTATTGATTAACATAAGTTAACATAATATGTCCTGAACATAAAATAAAACCTTTCAGGGGGTACTTTTTCATAGCACTGCAGACACTCAATCTCATTACTCCTGTTCGTGGCATACATATTCATAGAAATGTGATCAACAGTGCTCAGAATGAGGCAATTTAAATAGACCGGAAAGGTCGATAAGATCCAAAACAACCTCGTAATACTGCCGTGTGAGAATAGCATTTTCACTGCCCTTTCCTCATGGGCATGGTTAAACTGTGTGAACTTCCCAATCGGATTCCGTTATCTTACCGCAATATCACTGTGTTGATAGTAACTCTGAACTCGTTCTCCCCCGTGCACCCCCAACCCCCCCCCCCATGTGCAGTGTTTCGGTATGGGGGCCTTCTTGGACAAGCCTAAGACAGAGAAGCACACAGCCCACGGCGAGGGCAACGGGCTACACTACGGCCTGAGCTCCATGCAAGGCTGGCGGGTGGAGATGGAGGACGCCCATACCGCAATGGTGGGTCTGCCCCACGGCCTCACTGACTGGTCCTTCTTTGCCGTGTACGATGGGCACGCTGGCTCCCGGGTTGCCAACTACTGCTCCGCCCACCTGTTGGAGCACATACTATCAGGGGGGGCGGAGTTCAGCCCGGGGACAGGCTCGGTGGAGGGCGTGAAGGATGGGATCCGCGCTGGGTTTCTGAAGATCGACGAGTACATGCGCAGCTTTTCCGACCTGCGGCAAGGGCTTGACCGCAGCGGTTCCACAGCAGTGGGCGTGCTGCTAAGCCCCTCCCACCTCTACTTCATAAACTGCGGTGACTCCCGCGCCGTGCTGAGTCGAGACGGAAGAGTTGGATTCTCTACACAGGTACATATTTGCCCTTATGCTAAAACCATAGGAATTACTTGATTTCAAATCCTGCTTCTTGAGGATAGAGCCAAAAGGAGTTAAATGCTTCTCTGCCCCAATTATTCAGAATGGCACTGTCTTTTAGAAAACCTGTAGGTAAGACAAAGCTGTCACTGCATAACTTACTGGCATTGGGTTGCTTTGGATATTTGCTCGCTAGGTAGTTTGCTTGTTAGCAAGAAGCAAGCTATACCTGTCTCCAATCCTAAGGGCTGCCAGCAACTGTTCACACACTTGTTTGTTTACTAAATATTCATTCTTCAAGCTAGCTTGTGACAAAATTTCCACAAAACTGTCAAAACCAGAGAGCGAAACAAAATATTGTTTTCTTTTCATTTGACCTCCACAGTTTTTTCAAAAGGTGGTGTCTGGAGACTTAATATGAATATGTTACAAAGCCATCTGACCTGAAACAATAGGTGATCCATTTGAGCTGAGCCAGTTGCAGAATCTCAAATCTTGAAGATTTATTGAGTGTTTTTTTGGGATGCGATGTGATTTCATCTCATTCTAATTCTCCCTGTAGGACCACAAGCCATGTAACCCTAGAGAGAAGGAGCGCATCCAGAATGCAGGAGGATCAGTGATGATCCAGAGGGTCAACGGTTCCCTGGCTGTTTCCAGAGCCCTTGGAGACTATGACTACAAATGTGTGGATGGGAAGGGTCCCACAGAACAGCTGGTCAGCCCAGAACCAGAGGTGTGTGTCTGTCTCTTATTCCTTGTTGAAGTGTGTGTGTGTGCAGGACTCCAGACTGCCACCAAATGGCTGCGTTTTGCAACCTTTCCACTTGACTTTTTGATGTACAGTACTGTATATTTGAAATGTTTTATTATATCCCTGTTTCCAAAAAAGTTGGGATGCTGAGTAAAATGTAAATAAAAACAGAATGCAATGATTTGCAAATAATTTAAACCCTACATTCAATAGAAAAAACTACAAAGACGACATCAGATGTTGAAACAGAGACATTTTATTGTTTCTTGAAAAATATATGCCCACATTGAATTTGATGCCAGCAACATGTTTTAAAAAATACACTTCCGAAAACCATTGTCTGTGAACAGAGTATGCTGCATCAACAAATGCAAGCAATAACTCTACCATGCAAAAAAGAAACCATATATAAACAAGACCCAGAAACACTGCCGCCTTCTCTGGGCCCAAGCTCATTTAAGATGGACTGAGGCGAAGTGGAAAACTGTCCTGTGGTCTGACAAATCAAAATTTGAAATTATTTTTGATTTGTGCATTAATGCACATGGCATGGGTGACTTGCACATATGTGAAGACACCATTAATGATGAACAATATATACAGGTTTTGGAGCAACATATGCTGCCATCCTGACAACGGGCTGTTTCAGGGAAGGCCTTGCTTATTTTAGCAAGACAATGCCAAACCACATTCTTCATGTATTCCAACAGCATGGCTCCTTAATAAAAGAGTCCAGGTGCTAAACTGGCCTGCCTGCAGTCCAGACCTGTCACCCATTGAAAACATTTGGTATATGAAATGAAACGAGAACTATGACAAAAGAGACCCCAAACTGTTGAGCAGCTGAAATCCTATATCAAGCAAGAATAGGAATATATTTCACTTTCAAAACTACAGCAATTGGTCTCCTCAGTTCTCAAACGCTATGTTGAGTATTGTTAAAAGAAGTGATGCAACACAGTGGTAAACATGCCCCTGTCCCAACTTTTTTTGAAACATGTTTCTGGCATCAAATTCAAAACAGGCATGAATTTTTCCAAAACAATACAATTTCTCAGTTTGATATGTTGTATTTACTATTTTCAATTAAATATAGGGATAAATTATTTGCACCATTGCATTCTGTTTTCATTTGCATTTTACGCAGCATCCCAACTTTTTTGGAAACGGGGTTGTAATTAAATCTAATAAACCATAATGTTAATGGGAATCATTCTTGGGTGTGACATTTATCAAATACAAAATCGGGAGCCCTGTGGGGAAATGGCTGGGAACCCCTCATTTACATGCTAATCATAAGGAAGGGGAAACCCGTCAATGTTGTTATGGGCGGCTTTTAAGTATGTATCATTTATTACAGTGTAAGATTATTATGGCTAAATTAACCAATAAACGTATTAGGTCTAGATATGATTGCATTTTATCTAAAACCAGTGGCATAGATCTTAATGCTACTAGCCTAAACAAAGATGTAAAAAAAGAATTGAGCCACTTAATTCATCTTTCACATCTCTTGGGTGAGACCAAATCTTGTAGAGATGCCATCATGCAAAAAATGTGGCGGCACCAATGGAGAATGTTAAGCTGGAGTGGGTGGATGCTCTTCAGCTGACGTGTGTGTTCCATCCCCAAGGTTTGTGTGTTGGAACGTGCCATGGGGGGGGATGAGTTTGTGGTGCTGGCATGCGATGGGATCTGGGATGTGATGTCCAACGAAGAGCTGTGTGAGTTTGTCAGGTCCCGACTACAGGTGTGTGACGACCTGGAGAGAGTATGCAACGCCGTGGTAGACACCTGCCTGCACAAGGTACCAACAAACACACAACACTGGCGCAATGTAAAGTATATCCACTCGCCAGGCAAGCCAAGCAATAGTACATCTTACAGAGCAGATGATTTACATTCATACATTAAGGGCAGTTTTTTTGGAAGAAGGTTGAATCTAGTCCTGGACTAAAAAAATCAAGCTGAATGTAGATCTTTTTCTTTTTTGTCCAGGACTGGGCAAAAACCAGCCTCATTTAGCGAATGCTCTTATCCAGCCACTTACATTTTGTTCACACTGGCAGTTTGGAGTGATTCATGTGATTTTTACCCCATATCCGATTCCAATCAGATTTGTTTCCTGCAGTCTGGACAAACAAAACCATAATGAAATTGGATATGTCAGGCTACATTCCGAACCACGTTCATATGTAGTACTAAATCTGATATGGCCATTTCTGATTTATTTGGCCCAAAGTGCTTTTTCTGCCGTTGTCAGCTGTTCTCACTTGAAGAATAATGCTGTCATTGGCACACAGTCCAAAACTTTGATCTAACAAAGTGAATATTTGTCAAATCCTTCCTGATTTATTTATAATATGCCCACAATGACGATACCATAATTTTATTTTGGTACGTTTGGTTGCTCTTGCTGCATAACATTTAGTAATGGTCCTTTTACGGTTGAAAAGAAGAGATTACATGAAATTGGTGTGTGTTGTAAAAAATCATTTTTAGCTGTAATGTGTTAGATTGTTGACGATGACTTTAAGCTACATTGTGGTTGAAATTCATACAAGCATCATACATGTTTACCTAAAGTGTGAAGTACACATTCAATCATTTAAATGTCGGCAAAATTTTGCTGGGGGTGCCTGCTAACATGATCAGAATCTTTTGTTTGATACCAGCCCAAAATACGGCACCTGGTATCAGCTGCAGGGAGTCTATGCAATGAGCCAATACCTCAACGCAGATTGTCTTAACAATGTGCAGTAAACATATTAGTCTTTGACGGGCTGTACACAGACCGGAAACATGCAGCCGATGAGTCATGAGCTCAATAACAACGTCTGCAGTCTGGAACTATTTGACACTTAATACAGCCACTTGTAAAACTGGTAGTTGCAAAGTTTATGAAGTTATTGTTTCGAGGGTTTGTAGAAGAGATGCTGTAATTAACCAGCTTGCATAGGCTAATTGTGATTAAAAAAAATTGTAACTGCATTTTAATAATCAAACTTTTTTTTTGTTGCTAAGTAGCAAGCCTATCTGTTTGGGGCTGTAGCTTTTCTCAGACTGAATAATGTGGCTGTTAAGGTGAGCAGCATTTTTTTAGAAGTGTTGTTTTTTTTAAGGAGCTTGGAAATCATATGACCAGAATGTACCTTCAGATCTGTACGTTAGTGATTTAGCCAGCTTTGTGTTGATGGCACTGGTAATGAAGAGCATTGTTTTCCCCCGGCAAAGCACTGATTTCCTGGCCTTATTTATGATGGATGTTGTATGTTAGACAGGACACCAGTTCATGTTGTAATTTTGTTATGAGGGCCTGTCCACTGACAACAGTAGCAGTAAATTATGTGGCGAGGCAAGGCAGTGCAAGGGCACTTAGTTCCAAAACAATATATGTATTTTACACAAAATGTCATAGTAACAATATTCTAGTAACCAACATTTGAGTGTTGTTATTCTTGAATGTTTTTTTGTTAGTTTTTCCCCAATCATAGTTTACCCCATTTCGTTCTTTCATGGTTCTAATATTTATTAAGATGGTGGTAATGCAAAATGGTCAGCACACTGGATGTTCTTTGGCTGGTTTGTAGGCTTTATCATTTCTTTTCTTCTGTTATGGTGAGTCTGTCACTCACACTATAGTTTTTCCACACACGCACACGCACGCACACAAACACACCCTCTTGTCTTCCTGTGTCTCCAGGGAAGTAGAGATAATATGAGTGTGGTGTTGGTGACTTTACCGGGAGCTCCCAAGGTGTCTGAGGAAGCCCTGAAGAAAGAGGAGGAACTGGACAAATACCTGGAGACACGCGTAGAGGGTGAGAACGCGCACATCCTCTCTGTATGCCCAGACACACTGCAAACTACTGGCTGAGCACAGCGAGTTGCCGGCCTACGCTTTCAGTGTTGTGTGTTGTTGTGACCGCCTGCCGGGTGTTGTTGTGCACTGGCCAGTTTAACATGGTGTGCAAATCAGTGTTAAAAATCAATTTCCTCTCAAACCCTACATCCGTCCGTAGATTTGCTGGGCGGCTGTGGAGAAGAGGGAGTTCCTGACCTGGTGTCTGTTCTGAGGAACATCGCCTCAGAACACATCCCCAACCTACCGCCTGGAGGAGGCCTCGCCAGCAAGTAAATACCACACCCACACACCCGTTATTTAGATCTACAAATTACATTACAGTCGCATGGATTCACACATTTTAAACCTCACTGCTAGCTAGACACCAGGTGTGACACACCTGTATTTTAGGCCCTTGTAAGCGCAGGTCTGCTCTGTGTAGCGGTCAGATGGGCAGCTCACTTCCAGGATGAGCACCTCACCCTGGCCTCCACCCGCAACAACCTCAGGCATTTTTGGTCCGCCGGAAAGCCCACTGTCATCAGCCTCCAACCGGGCTCCTCTGACACCAGAATGTTTGTGAATGTGTGGTGTTGGTCGGACCATATGTATCACCTCGGTAGTTACCAGGGCAACAAGGCTGGGAATGACTCTCCTATGAACGACAACCATTCACAACATGCGCAACAGACTCCACTTCATTTAACTCAACGTGTAAGGTACTTGGAAGGATAATGGTTTAAAGGGATAACAGAGCGCTAGATTTAGTTTTGTTGGTAGAACCTCGAACCTCACTTCAACAGTGTAGGTGAGAATGTCCTCAGTAACAACATCACTCTGACAGATTGAGTGAGCCACAGAGTAGTCAGCACAGTCCAGGACAGTGGACTTTCAGTAACTGCAGATATCTGCTATGGAGGAGTGATTTCCTTGTTCTTTGATGAGGTGTTCAGTAGTGGTGGACTGAAGTCTCCAGGACCACACGGGTCAGCCCTAACCGCATCCTAGGCAGTGGACGGCTCACTCTGTCCGACAGTCCGTGTCCACCTGAGATCCACTCTAATCCGTTTGCACGGGTGATTTAGGTCTGACCAGACTGAAGTTCAGTGCGTGTCTTGAATATTTAAGGCCCACGTCTTTGACTGATTCGCCGATTGCCAGCTATGTTAATACCAACCAAGATGGTTGTATGTTTGTGACGGAGTGTGCTGATTGGATTATTCATTATTGTGGATCTGTAAGCGTTCGGCACACTCCCTGTACTGGTTTTGGTGACGGAGGCGCACTGGCACGGCCATTTCAACCCCAGCTTGATAACCAGGATGGTGTTCGTAGCACTCCACAGAAAGACTGTTCATGCCAGTCCTGAGAAAGATCAGTCCGCTGCTTCCCGCAGGCTGAAGAAAGGGGCCCAGAAGATATTAAGTGTGTCATTAATTTCAGCAAAGTCTCATTCATGCTGTCTCCCTATATATATATACACGCACGCACGCACGCACGCACATGTATATATATGTACAGTGGGGCAAAAAAGTATTTAGTCAGCCACCAATTGTGCAAGTTCTCCCAATTAAAAAGATGAGAGGCCTGTAATTTTCATCATAGGTACACTTCAACTATGAGAGACAAAATGAGAAACAAAAATCCAGAAAATCACATTGTAGGATTTTTAATGAATTTATTGGTAAATTATGGTGGAAAATAAGTATTTGGTCAATAACAAAAGTTCATCTCAATACTTTGTTATATACCCTTTGTTGGCAATGACAGAGGTCAAACGTTTTCTGGAAGTCTTCACAAGGTTTTCACACACTGTTGCTGGTATTTTGGCCCATTCCTCCATGCAGATCTCCTCTAGAGCAGCGATGTTTTGGGGCTGTCGCTGGACAACACGGACTTTCAACTCCCTCCAAAGATTTTCTATGGGGTTGAGATCTGGTGACAGGCTAGGCCACTCCAGGACCTTGAAATGCTTCTTACGAAGCCACTCCTTCGTTGCCCGGGCGGTGTGTTTGGGATCATTGTCATGCTGAAAGACCCAGCCACGTTTCATCTTCAATGCCCTTGCTGATGGAAGGAGGTTTTCACTCAAAATCTCACGATACATGGCCCCATTCATTCTTTCCTTTACACGGATCAGTCG
>JACXGI010004112.1:0-56301 GCA_016801175.1 Esox masquinongy
CTTCTTATAGCCTAGGCCATCTTTATGTAGAGCAACAATTCTTTTTTTTCAGATCCTCAGAGAGTTCTTTGCCATGAGGTGCCATGTTGAACTTCCAGTGACCAGTATGAGGGAGTGTGAGAGCGATAACACCAAATTTAACACACCTGCTCCCCATTCACACCTGAGACCTTGTAACACTAACGAGTCACATGACACCCGGGAGGGAAAATGGCTAATTGGGCCCAATTTGGACATTTTCACTTAGGGGTGTACTCACTTTTGTTGCCAGCAGTTTAGACATTAATGGCTGTGTGTTGAGTTATTTTGAGGGGACAGCAAATTTACACTGTTATACAAACTGTACACTCACTACTTTACATTGTAGCAAAGTGTTATTTCTTCAGTGTTGTCACATGAAAAGATACTCAAATATTTACAAAAATGTGAGGGGTGTACTCACTTTTGTGAGATACTGTACATATTCTTGTACTTTTTTTTTTTTTTTTTTTTTCTGCACTCCGCTATTTGCACTTCTGGTTAGACACAAACTGCATTTTGTTGTACTATACTTGTACAAAGTAGAATCTAATCTAATTCTCATCTAATAATGTTTTTACATCAGTGTTCTCTGACTGGAGGCATCATGAGTGAATTTTGGACCATGACAAGAGTGCAAACCATAGGCACAGCATGCAAGCTTTACTGCGCAGATGGATGAATATGGGCACAGTGTATGCTTCGCACATGCGGCAGAGGGATGCTGAGGGGAAATATTGAAAGGAAGTCTTGAGGCGCATTGCGGCTGTAATCAAATATTTGAGTGAGAGAGGCCTAGCATTCAGAGGTGATGATGAACTTCTGGGATTGTCAAGTAAGGGCAATTACCTCGGACTGCTAGAACAGTTTGATCAATGTTTAAAAGAACACATAGGGAAGTATGGTCGAAAGGGATGAGGGAAAACATCATACCTGTCATCTACTGTGAGTTCATTTGCTTAATGGTTGAGATAGTAAACAAAACGATTGCAGCCAAACTACAGCATGCCAAGTACTTCTCCGTCATTGTAGATTCAACCCCCGATATGTCGCAAATTGACCAGTTGACATTCATTTTTAGTTTTTTCAGCGAGGAAGGGAAAGCAGTAGAGAGATTCATTGGTTTCGAGCCTATTCACAGCCACACTGGAGCAAGTCTTGCTGAAAGTGTATTAAGAATGGTTCATGATCTGGAGTTAGACATGTCAAATTGCCAGGGACAATGTTATAACAACACAAGTAACATGGCTGGTAAATATTACGCCCTTCAAGGGCATCTGAAAAAAGCAAACCCCCTGATTCATTACATGCCCTGTGCTGGACATTCACCACCACGACAGTCTTGTCGGTGTAAACAGCATTGATAATAGCTGTAAAGATGTGAGCGATTTCTTTGACCTACTTCTGTCACTATACGCGTTTTGTGCCGCATCCCCTCACCGTTGAAATCAGATATTTAACAACTAGGATGTGAAGATCAGCAGGACTCTAAAACCACTGTCCAGAACTAGACGGAGTTGTAGGGCTGACTCCACTAAAGCTTTGAGAGAAAACTATAGTGCAATAAGAGAGGCCTTTGTAAGGTCAAGAGATCAATTTTCCCAGTTTGAAAAGACATCTCGGGGTGTGAAGGGTATGACACTTCTGTCACCACGAGACACAGCGGATGAGAAAAAGAAAAACCTTTGCGGATAAGTCCATAGAAAATGACGCTAAATGCGAGTCAGTGACTCAAGGTGGGAACCTACAATGTGATCACTGACAGGTTGCTGTCCTGTCTTGCTAAACGCATTGATACATACAGGCAGGGATGCCGACAGGAATGACAGGGCCCGGGACAAAATTGAACGTTCAGGACCCAAACCACGGGCCAAAATATTAATTAATAGTAATTATATTACTGTCCAAAAAACAGGTCATAAAAATTTTATTGTTTAATGTTTTAATTCATAAATAGTCCACATTCAAATCGCTTTGTTTTCAACACAGGTAATTAATTATGTCACATCTTTTCAATTCATAACCTACTCAGTCCCAATCAGCCATTACTTAACTGCTACATATATTTAGATGTTCTCTTTTAGATTTGTCCTTCCATTTCTGTGCTTCTAGTTTTGGTTGCATGGTGGCAATGTTTTAGCCAGATAGCTACAGTACTGTAGTTAGACAAATTTATTGGTTAAATTTGAACATTTTTTAAGATGCACTATGTAGGATTTTTTTCAGCAAAAAAAACAATTACAGCATTTTGCAATTACTCACCCGTCAGAAAGCGGTTCCGCACCAATGCCCGATAGAGAATCACGTTCCAAATAAAAATATGAAAAATGGAATTACCTGTACCAAAAAAGTTCGACAACATTCTTCTTAGCCTTGCTAATGTTAGCTTAGGGTTCCTGGTAGCTAGCTACTGAGAGTTGGTCTAAGTCTTCTTTCGCTTTGCCGTTTTCGTAGTGTATGCTATAATAGACAAGGGAGGAACTGACTTTCGTCCTGGTCTCTAGCTGCCATTATAGTTTCTTACGGTAAGCAAACTTCCCTCCTTACGGCATACTTATGCTATATGTAATATCATCCAAGTAAGCGTTCACAAAATAAGCCAAGGAGGAAAGCCTGCCTCGCAGAAGGCGATTGGCTGGAACGGGATTAGCTGGGAAGTAGCGGTGTGCTCCAGAAATGATAGAATGACATTCCAATGGCACTTTTTTACTGAATAAATCCTACCTAGTGCAGATTTAACAAAGTTATTTTGGCTGTTGGTGTTAGGGTTTCACTCCGATTGGCTGTTGGTAGAACAAACCATTTTTACAGAAAAAGGTTTAATCATAATGCTGTATAAAAAAAGCAGCAAAGAGTAAAAAACATGAATCCCTTCATCAATGCTGTTCTTCTGTTTAGTAACTGTTAACCTTCTCGATAGTACTGAATACTAACATTGACTGACAAATTAATAATTATATTTAAACCAACCAAACTAAGACTAGTGGTGTTGTGTAACTCAAAGAACATGACGATGTTGTATTCCTTAAAAAAAGTCGTAAGTTTCGCAATATATTTGTATAAATAAACGGGTTCTTCCTGTGTTTCTCGGTCAGTTTTGTTCACAATTGCATCAATCCGTGCGTTCTTTCAGGAAGAGGAGGTTTATACGTCACAGAAAACAAAAGGTAGTATTCGCTAGCTAGGAAGCAAGTTACCTATTTCGTCGTTGATATTCACCAAAGGACAGTCAAATGTTACTTGTTTGAGAGACAAAGGAAAATATATAAATACGACCAGGAAGAAGGCTTTTTCCGGGGGATAGAACCTTACTTGTTCGAACCAGAATACACAGAGGATGAATTGACCAAACTAGTAGAGGCTAGAACAACAGCTGACGATGGTGAACCAGTTAATCCCCAACCCTTGCCCAGAATGTCCGGAGGATGGTGGTGTAGCTGTGGATCGTGCAATCGAATGCCAACCAAAACGGAATGCTTTTGTTGCAACGAATGGGAACTATTGATTCCAATGCTGCAGACCATGAATGACCCAGTCCCTGAAGCTGAACTCGTTCCAAGATGTGTGGTTGATCATCCGGACTTCGCCCCCCTCATAACTCCTGGGGTGCTGGAGACTTTTTTTTACATTCCAAAAATTAACTGGAAAATACGTTCTAGACCAGAGGGACCCAATGGCCAGCTCTCAAAATAGTAGCTACCTAGCATTAGCAACCAAGTGTAAGGCACGGCTATTTATTTGGATAGCATATTCCATACACGGGGCAATTAAAAATGCTTTATATTTTTATGAATAAAAAACAATCAGTCATACTAAAAATACATTTAGCATCAAAGTGTTTGTCCAACCTAGCAAGACAAATGCCTAGTTGTTAGCTAACCCCTTTCAAATTAATTTACTGAGGATGTTTTAGAATGTCTCTTGTCGACTGTAGGATTTTTTTATATTTTCAAGTCCATACCCAATGTCTTTTGATTAGACAATCAGTTTATAGGCAAAAGTGCTATCTTTCTGTTTTGATTCAAGCAGTAATCTAGGTTGCTTTACTTTGCTGGACATAGCCGATCAGGCAGGCATTTGTCTGATGAACGTATTGTGGCCAACTATGTTTCTAAGATTCATAACGTGATTGTACATCCAAAATGCACTGTTTAGGCCTGTTGATGAGTAACATGCAAAAAGTGTATAATTTCTATTAATTCAATCATGTGTATCTGAACTGAGCTAATCTGCTAAACCCCTTGAATGTCAACCTACTGTCTGGTCCATTATTTTTGGTGCACAAACGTTGACTGGGAGGCTTTAGCTCAAAGCTAATCAGACAATGGTAGACAACAAATATATATGATTTCATTTAATTAACCACTTAGTAGCTTTTACAAGAGTCAATATACTGTATATCTAATTAGATCGTATATCAATGGTAGAATGAAGTGTTACATGTCTGGACTAAGATATGGCAACAAGTGAAACACCAAGTCTCCTCTCCCAGGTCCCTTGTATCCCTTCTTTGCAAACAAAACACAATCGCGGCATTTTCCACAATGATAGAAATAAAACTGAAGTCCACCGACGATATTCACGATAATGCGCCAGCTAGAGAAACTCACCTCGCGTAGCTTCTGGAGGTTAAAGTTCCCTCCCACCCCGATGACGTCATCGCCGAAGCACACAAGCTGTTTGAATGGCTGTAAGAAATAGTTCACTAGTGCTCTTTTGGATTGACCAAATTTCGCCAGTTGTTTGGTCACTCTACAGTTTTAAAAAATGGATGCTACCACGACAGATTACTAAATGTAGTTTGAAGTGTTTTGGAATAGTTTTCCGCTTACAATGCAGCTTTGCTGTTGTGGGACGCACAGTTTCCATTAATGAATTTGGACGATGCTAATAATGCTAATTACAGCCGGGGACAGAGCTGAATAATGGATGGTTGGAAAAAATTACTATGTCCATTTCAGTTTAACTTTTGGTAAGTGATTTTTTGGATAAATATGATTTTTAGATGAACTATCCCTTTAAAAGAGTGAAGAATGAACTCAGGACAACTATGAGACATGTCTGCACTCTCCCTGATGGGCATTGAATCCAAACTAGTCAAGAGAATGGACTTTGAGGATTTAATTAACAAATTTGCATGTACAAAGTCAAGAAAGAAGATGTTCTGCTAAAGATAAGGCTTATTTACCATTATTTCTGAGCAGTAATGTATGTGACTGTCACGCTCAGACGCAAAAGACAAGAGTCAGACGCAGGAGGGTGGCTTGCTTTCGTTTTTTATATTGGCTTATATTTTATTGCTCAGTAGGGCAAAGCAGGCAAAACACAAAACGCGGGGCCAAACAGAGATCCCGGCTATAATCAAACGTGCTCTACAGGTAGGACTCAACAGCACGGAAGATGGACTGGCACGAAGTAGTCCTACAAGCACATGGAACGTAGACGACAAAACAATAACCCACAAAACCACAATCCCGACCGGCGGGGGGGACGGAACGAGCACGGCACTCCCAGTGCATCCTCTCGCCTGCAGGAGGCTGTCCAGCCGGATGGCCATGTCCACCAGTTGGTCGAAACCAAACATGGTGTCACGGCACGCCAGCTCCCGCCGGACATCCTCCCGCAGGCTGCACCGGAAGTGGTCTATGAGCGCACGCTCGTTCCATCCCGACCCCGCGGCCAGGGTGCGGAACTCGAGGGCGAATTCCCTTGCCATTCGGGTGCCCTGCCAGAGGTGGAACAGGCGTTCGCCCACATCCCTGCCCTCCGGTGGATGGTCGAACACCGACGAGAACAGGTGAGTGAACGCCTCATAATCCTCAACGAGGGTGCCGTTGCCTAGCCAAACGGAATTCGCCCATTCCAGGGCCCAGCCCGGAGAGGCAGGAAATGAGAGCTGAAACTCTCTCGCGCCCCGTTGCCATGGGAGCGGTGGTGGTGAAGTACAGGTTTAGCTGCAGTAAAAACCCCTGGCAACGGGACGCGGCCCCGTCGTAGGCTTGCAGGAGGGCAAGCCGGACAGCCCCAGGTCCACCCAGGGGTAGAGCAGGAGGCGAGGGCGCGGTGGCGGTACTCGGGGTGGACTCCTCGCTGTGCTGGGCCCGGTCGAGGCGGCTGACCTCTTGGATTACCCGGTCCATCGCCGTTCCTAGGCTCGCTAGCATGTCCCTGTGTTCCTTCACCCGAGCTCTGACACCGGTGAGCTCGGGCGTTCCTGCTGACTTCATCAGAGGTGGGTTATTCTGTCACGCTCCGACGCAAAAGACAAGAGTCAGACGCAGGAGGGTGGCTTGCTTTCGTTTATTATATTGGCTTATATTATATTGCTCAGTAGGGCAAAGCAGGCAAAACACAAAATGCCGGGCCAAACAGAGATCCTGGCTATAATCAAACATGCTCTACAGGTAGGACTCAACAGCACGGAAGATGGACTGGCACGAAGTAGTCATACAAGCACATGGAACGTAGACGACAAAACAATAACCCACAAAACCCCAACCTAACCGACAGACAGATATACACCTACACTAATAACATAACAGGAAACAGGTGCGTCTTGTAATGATGCAGGGGGAGGGGCAGTGGCTTCAGAAAGCCAGCGACACCGACCGCAGGATCCCAGGCGCACCAGCAGGGGGAGCCCCGGGAGAGGGAGCCGCGACAGTGACGCTGTAATCGAAAAGATAGCAGTATGTGTGGTGAGCTTATACTTGTAAATCTATGGTCTTTACAGCCAAAGTAAATTTTACTTTTTTACGTGTGAAGTGGGAGGAGGGAGGCATTTCATGTGTGGTCAACCTAGGGCACCACACTGTGTTAATCCGGGCCTGGTCAAGCCAAGTGATTAAGACGTGCACATTTCAAAATTAGAACTTTTAGAAAACAGTTGGAAAGGCAACGTCTTGTCATGAACATGCTTAGATGGAAATACCATTAGAACCATCTCTTTTAAGAATTTCTGAATGGTATTTGTGGTCTCTCTAAACCTGAGTGATTTATAGATAATGCATTTATTTTAAAAGTAGAATTTCACTGTATCTCACCTTATTAAAGAACTAATAACTAATGTTAGCAATCATACATTTGTGTGATAAAAAACATCAACACAATCTAGCGTTGTCAATTCTACCTAAAAAATCTACAATGTTGAGGTAGCATTAACTTCCAGTGTATTTGTCTGTTTATATCATATAAAAATTCCAGCATTCACAGTGAACATTGATACCGCCTCCAGCCTCCCTAGAAAAATGGTGATTAGATAATAATGTAACACCCCTGGTCGGTATGCTAAATCAGGAGTCGAGTCAGAGGTAGAGAGCGCCGGGTAAAATGTATTATCCCTAACAGACAGCTGTTTGGCCACTGTCTACGCCCAACAATATCAGCACCATACACCATAGACACTTGACAAACTCTCGCTTAGATCTGTAGCTAGTTCAACAGGTATCTCACGTTACGGTTCTCTGTCACACACACAGGAGTGGAGCCAAAAGAGGGAGAGATGCCCGCCAAAACCCCACCTTATATAAGCTATGGCTGGAGACCCCTGGACACACCCCTGCTGTCCCCGAGCCCCCCAGAGATGCCCCCCACGCTGCGGGACGTCCCACCCGGTAAAACAGCTCCACCTAACTGTAAGGCCCCGCCCTCTAATGAAACATAACTGAACAACTTAGAACAGCACTTTAAATTAACACAGCGTCGCCACAATAAGTTAGAAATGCTAGAAGACAAAAAGTGTTCCCACTTCATCCCACTTTTACCATGCCAAAAAACAATTTATACAAATTCATGTTTACCAGTAGAAATAACTTTTTCCAGCGTTAATTTCCTTTTGATACAACTCCGGAAAAAATTACAAGACCACTGGGCCTTTCTTGTTGAAAAGGAAGATTTTGAGTGAGGAACAGAAGAGTTAAAATTAAGAGACCATTGCAAATTGAACGCTTCTGTTCCTCACTCAAAACTTTCCTTTTCAACTTTTTTGGAAAGGAAAGAAAAAGGTGCAGTGGTCTCTTAATTTTTTCCAGAGCTGTATATACATAACTGTATTGAACACTGATGTGTTGTAGATCCTGAGTGGGCTGCCTTTGCAGCTTTGCTGTCAAAAACAACATATTAGAACAAAAGTTTTCCGAAGAGTAATTGAATTTTGGTAAACGAATTCATGGGTTCTTATATCTGTTTATTAGTTCTATGAAGTATAACATTTGTTCTACTAAATATTCAGAGTCAGATTAAGAGCAAAGTAAATATGTTTAAGCTCGTCAGCTCATATAAAACTTTCAGTTGGCAGACAGACAGATCCCTATTTATCAAGCATTGTTAGCTGGTTTCCTTCAATGTTAAAGTAAAATTGCCATTTTAACAATGCTATACATATCGAAAGAGTATACACTTTACAGTAAAGATTGCTAGCCACGGGTCTCAATAGTTTACACCATTTATAACACGGCTCAAATGAATTGTTGTTTTAAAGAAAGTATTAATTGCTGTTTTAAAAAGAGTATACATTATACAGTAAATTGCCACATGACTTAGTAGTTAATTCCCACAGGCACAGTTTTCAATAAGCAAGGCTTCAATCAAATGCAGTTTTGACAACAGCAGCCATATCTAAAAATAGTAGGATATTCACTTTATTTTGGAACGCAATAGCGGAAACGAAATTTATTTTGGAACGCAATAGCGGAAACTAAATTGTATTTTGACTTCCGGTGATTTGAACCGACCATTTAGCCAAGCAGTGGCTAGTTATCAAACTCAGTCAAGTAGTCCAAAAAAATGAGTGTCCCATTTCAAAAGTCCAGTATTATTCGTTCGGTAAAGTGTCGTAACAACAGCTGGAAGAACGGAAGGAGTTTATAGTAGAGCTACGATCGCCGGCCTTTATGTGAATGTGGAGTGCCTTTCAACCTGCACTCACCCCTGAAAGATGAAGAGTCCCTAGGTCTTTGCCTCAAGCCACTAAATTTAAAGACTCCACCTAAGTGACCTTTTGTCTGCAGTTTTCATTTTGTGGACAAGAGATCTACGCAAGAACACCCTTATCCTGGGAAGTGGCTTGGCTTTGATGTCCCTGTGTCAAAGAAAAGAAGAACTCTGGTCAGGACAGCTTGGCATACAAAAGGTAGGTTATACCTTGCTTGTACATAGCTAAACTGAGCTAACCATCTAGCTATTTGAATTGTAGTTCTAAAATTAAATGTTTGCTTATTTTATATGTATATATACACTATAAGACCAAAAGTATGTGGACACCCAACCGTCACACTTATGTGAACCTAATTGGACATCCCATTCAGAAATCATTGTCATTAATATGGAGTTGGCCCAGCCCTTTGCAGCTTTAAACAGCTGCCACGATTCTGGGAAGGATTTCCACAAGAGTGTCTCTGTGGGAATTTGTGCTCATTTAACCAAAAGTGCATTTGTGAGGTCAGGCACTGATGTTGGATGAGAAGGCCTGGCTTACAGTCTTCGTTCCAATTCATCCCAACGGGGTTCAGTATGATTGTACGTTCCTTGGCTGGCCAGGGAAACAATCCAATCTTCCTGTGCTTCAAAGGAAACTTCCATGGTATGCAGGGTTCAACATTAACGATGGCCCGCTGGCCCAGGGCCAGTAAGACCTAACGTTGGGCCAGTAGACAAAGACAGTCACTGACCCGTAGGGGCCAGTGCCCAATTTCCCCATTTAAATTCATAGTATTGTATTAAAACGTTTGCTTGTCATCTTTGCACTCTTCCCGCTTTGATTTTCATTTGTTCTCGCATTAAAATGTGTCTGTGGCGCTTCTCCCCCCTCAGTGTGGTGCAATACCGGTGTCGCCTTTTTGACCAATAATATTCAATGGCTCGTCTGTTTTGTCCAATCATAGTTCATAGTGCATTCTAGAGCAGGACCCCAATATGGTATCAAGCAAAGCAAATGTGATCATTTTTGTTTTTGTGGAAAGAACAGGTTCCATGGGTCAAAAACTAGAATGGCAAGGGACACATGTACTGCCGTTCATATTGTGTGTTCCTGATGAAAGACGATAAGGCAGGGTTGTATATTAAGGGAACAACTCTGACAACTCTGCGGCTGCACCAATGAACTTCTGCCTGCTTCGAATGAATGAGGTGGCGCATAGCCAAATTGAAAAACTTATCACGACCGCCTATCATGTTGTGAAGAGGGAGAAACCATTCAAGGACTACATCCATGACATACTGTAGTCTGTGAGTACGGATAGAGAAACCACAAGAACATGGCTTCTTGACTCTAAACCGGTCAACCAATTGCAAGGTACTGTATTGTGCCATATTTATGTTACCATAAATATATTAACTCAATTACATTATTTTCATGCTTTCATGTCACATTAAATCATCTTAATAGAAAGATGATAATTATATTTATAGTAGCTAATATTCTGATAACCACTTATTAAAAAGTAATGATGTGTGTTGCATCATATTTATGTAAAGAGCAATTGCTTGTATCAGCTCTCATGTCTCATACCACATGCAAATCTGTGGTATAAATCAATATTCTGATATGATATTTACATACTATATTCTGTAAAATACAAATATAGTGTGTTTTTTTAAATTCAGTTTGGGCCAGTAAAAATACAGTCTGGGCCAGTAGATTTCAGACCATCTGGCGCGATACGGCCAGTGAGGAAAAAAAGTTAGCACTGGACCCTGATGGTATGGAATATTAAACATGCCATTTCTGTGCATTTGTGTCTAAAATTTCGTGGTTGTATATTGACGACTGTGATCGCAAGTCTGATGTAATCTGTAATTACATTTTGCAAATGTATACATGCTTGCAAGCTTATGCTTGCAAGTTTGTACATTTAGTTCTTGCTTGCCAGCTAAATTTGAAGAGGTGGGCTTTCTACACTTGACCAGTCAGTTACAATGGCATTGCTACAACCAATAGCCAGCCTACCATTAGTTGGATGAGTCCATCAATCTTGTGAAGAGAACCTGTTTCTAAAAGACTATTCATTCTCCGCAATTGTGGAAAGTTTAATGATCTACACTGCACCTCTGCGAGCTGTTATTTTCTTGCTGAGCTAAATAGTTAGTGGAAAATAGTTACTCATGTCATGTACTTTGTAAAAACGTTTACCTTTTGATATTCTTCAAATAAGTACTTTTGGTATGGGTGAAAACTGGGTGTACTTTTGGTATGGGTGAAAAGAGTGTCTTTTTCTTGCACGCACTCTCAATGCCTATTCTCAAAGCACCAATGGTTGCCAAATCAAACATCTATAACCAAAAATGTTTTTGTACAAGCACATTGTTTGCAAATCTTATGTACAAAGCACTTGTTGAACATGAGAACGTATGCTTTTCAGTTTCCTTTTGTTTAAACTGTAGCTATTTAAACCCAACTACGCTGTTGGGGAGTTATTTTGACATTCATAGATGTGTAGCCTATAGCTTTTGAACATTAGTTCATTTTGTGAGAGAAGAGGTTGTGTGCAAAGCACCATGGCAGATGCCCATAAATCACTGAATTTACATGAGTATAAAGGTGAATTTTACTTTAAAATGAAACAGCTTGCAGAAGTACGGTGTAGATCATCAGAAAGAGTATGTTATTTTCTTTAGATTAATGGTCTTAGCCGACCAATGTAGTGGTAGTTAAAATGAAATTTTAGACATGAGTGCCCAGAAATTTGATGTTTAATATTCCATACCCTGGAACTACCTGCATTATCGACTGTTCAGAGATCATCTTGCAGAAAGCTAGAAACTTATATTCAAGGGAAGAATTGTAGTCATTACTACTCAAGCAATACAGTGAAGTAATTGGTTGCTATCACATCATGTGGGGTGGCATCATTTGGTTGACATCGCACCATATTCATTTCATCTGCATATGGAAGTCAGTGTCGTCACAAGTGATCAACCTGGTGCAAAATTCAGAAGATTTGTGCTGCACTATACAACATGCTGGGTGATATAATTTAGGAAGATTTTCACTAAACATAATGTATTGAATGAATCAACCAAGCTTATACAGGCTATTGTTTCTGAATCAAAGTTTGAACGGTGTATGATATGGTACTTTGGCCAATTCAAAATTATAATCCACTTAAAATCATTACAAAATATTTGAATCAAGGAATGAATTTTCTTTAAATAGATTCATTTTTTCATGACCATCAGTAGTTTATCATTACGGAGCATGCTGAAAAGCACTTATTTGACATCACAAAAACAATCAACGTTGTGCCTTTACGCAAAGCTGCATTTTCGTCATGCTTAGTGTTAGTCTACTTGCACAAAATTCATCAACATTACTGGGAAGCATATGTGTGAAGTTTAAAGCTCTCAGCTTAGAGACAACCTCCCTACAGAAGCCCATTCTAACATTTTAATGTCTGACAATTTCCTGGAGAACAGCCAGGATTTCACAGCTACTGGTGAGAATAGGGCATTTGATCATGAGTTGTTCTCTGTTGAGAACTCCAGCGGGACTTGCAGACAGCCATGGCTCACTACAGTGCCTCTACTGTCTACTTGGAACCCACTGCTCTCCATCCACTTGGAGGCCACCTGCTCATTCATCTCGTCATTAAAAGTAGATAAATTCCCATGGAATCCGGGAAAAACGTCTCAGAACATGTGGATGCTCATACTGGAATTTTCAACAGTGCAACAGGCCTAACATGATCTACCATGATCTGGAATGTGCAACAGGCCTAACATGATCTACCACACCTTGCTTCATCAAGGTCGACATACTTATGATAAAATGCCAGGGAGAGTAAGGAAGTAGGGTGTATAACTTTCCTTGTGTCCTGTTCCTTTGAAACTTAGGGGAACATGAGCCCTTGGACCGCACCTCGGGACTACCAGGCCCAAAAGATTCCTTGCTGTCCCTGTCCAAAACTCTCCTGGTTGTGTTGCAGATCAAATTGCTAACCATACCTGACGATTCCAGCTGCCACTCTGCCTACTCCACCTGATTATCCCTGTCCTTGCAGCTGACTTGGATTATGTTTTACAGACTCTGGACACAGCCCACATGCATACTATTTTTACTCTTAAAATGTTCACCTAGCATAGCCAGAAGATGACTGGCCACCCCACATAGCCTGGTTCCTCTCTGAGTTTCTTCCTCAGTTTCGACCCTATTAGGTAGTTTTTCCTAGCCACTGTGTATCAACCCTGTTGTTGCTTGCTCTTTGGGGTTTTAGGCTGGGTGTTTGTAAAAGCACTTTATGACAACTTCTGAGAAACTGCTGTTTCTCAGAAGCTGAGAATTATTTTTTATAAAATAAAATATGTTTGATTGATTTGATTGAGCAAAGCTACATCAGAATTGGAAAATGGTCATAACTACATGTACAGTACCAGTCAAACGTTTGGGGTCACTTACCAATTCCCTTGAATGGATAAGTGTGTCCAAACTTTTGACTTTTACTGTATGTACATAATAATTCAGACCCTTTGCTAAGACACTCAGAGGTCAGATGCATTCTGTGTCCTTTGATCATCCTTGAAATGTCTCTAGAACTTGATTAACCCAGATCCAGAGTGCAAAGGACCACAAACTGGAGGTAAAGATTCTTCTTTCAGCGTGACTTCAACCTAAAGCACACAGCCAAGACCACACTGGAGTGGCTTCGGTACAAGTCTATGAATGTCCTTGAGTGGCCTAGCAAAAGTTCTGACCTAAACCCCATTGAACATCTATGGGGAGACCTGAAAATTGCAGTCCACTGATGCTCCCCATATGGCAGAGTTTGAAAAGATCTGCAAAGAAGAATGGGAGAAACTGGGCAAATCCAGGTATGTAAAGTTGGCAGAGGCATACCCCAGAAGAAGGCTGTGATCGCTGCCAGAGGCTTTTCTACAAAGTACTGAAAAAAGGGTGTGAAAAAACATGTACTGTACATGAAACGTCCTTGTGTGTAGATTGATGGAAAAAATATATACTAAATTTTCAGTTGGTTTCCTATGATAGTAGCACTGTTTTTGTGGGTGTCCTAGTGTCATTCTTTACTTCACTACATCCGCCCTTTCTCTCCACTTCGCTCCTCCCCCCTCACTCCGTGTTCTGTCACATCATATCTGTGTCAACATGATAAGACACAAGATTAACTTCCATTCCTCCCACACTGGAATTAAGGTCTAGTCCGGAAGAGTATGCAGCGGGGTAAGATGTGGAGAAGCAGTGTCGTGGCAGCAGTGGTAGTTCAACTTCTCTTCTGCTTGGAAATGCAATGCAACCTGAATGAATTGAGACAACAGGCCTAGCTCCATTACCCCCACTGTCACATTGTTTTTCATGTATTAGCCTCAGAGTAAGCTCTGGCTCCTTGTTTGGCTAACAGACACATAGCATTATACACTCACTGAAGAAAGACAAATAAGCCAGACAGATCCATTTTGCTTGGTTATCGGGAGGTTCAATCCTGTCAAACATTTTCCTGTTAGCTTATTAATGGTAGTGTACTATATAGACATTGCGAGCAATTGATTCATGTTGCAAACAGAACACTGTTTATACTTAGAGTTACAATACAAATAGCCAGCACCACGGCTTAGGTTATTACAGTGTTATTAGCGGCCAGCGTAAATTTTCTGGTGTGTTGCTTATCTTGTTCAAAAGCAGATTCATCCTTCTGATTAGGATAATCCATCTGGGTAGGGAGGCCTTTTTCTTTCCCAAACCAAATTAGTTATCTTCATTTAAACCCACCGAGGCCATTTACATAAAAATTCAGTGGTACAGTATCTACCCATATTATTGCAAGAAGCCTCACAAATGATTTAATGTGCTGAAAAGTTTTAAATGTGGCAGTTTTTATATTCATGACTAAACCAGTATATTAGTATATTAATATTATATTATATTATATTAATAACCAGTATACCAGTATTATAATAAATGCAAAATGTTTTGTAAGGAAATCATGATTTGTAGATAGATATCTACAATGACATTTTTCCATAGTTATAAAAATATGAAAAATATTGCCTTGTATAGGTATACTTTCTTACTACACTTTCACGTTAGGAATGTCAAATTTGTAGATCTAATTCATCTGTGGGTATCTTGTTAATAGTGTACACAACTGCAACACAAACATGTTGTGTTCCCATGGAGAAATAGTTCACCAATGCAGCTTCATCTTAGCTGACTTAGATAAAGCTGCATCTTGATTACTGTTGCGGCAAAACCTGCCAGACTCTGGGAAAGTTCTGGGTTTAAGAGGGCCAATATTATAACCTGGGAGAACACCCAACAGTTGCATGAAGTCAGTTGGATGAGGTCTCCCTGTTTTATTCCTGTTTGCTTAATATTTATAAATTTTTAGAGGTTGGATCTGGAGTCCAGCATTGCAGCCAAACAACTCCACCTTTTACTCTTGTTCCAGTAGTTTTGTTCTTTACCCAGATGTTGTCTGGCAAACGTCAGTTGTGTCTTGATATAATTTTTTTGATAGCAGTCTTCTTTCAGACCTCCCATGTAAGCCAAGTTTGTGCAGTCTCCTTATAAAAGTTCACTTGTGCACTTCAACATTGATTGTGGCAAGAGAGGCCTGTAGATCCCTTGGTATTACCCTGGGGTTCTTAGAGACTTTCATCAGCCATTCAAGGGCACGCTCTTGGCCTGAATTTAGTGGGACAACATGTCAAATTTTCTCCATTTGTAGATGATTCGTCCAACTTAAATAATGTACTGTACTTCAATTTTGAGTGGACATTAATGCCCTCCCAGAGACATGGGCATCAATAATTTTTGAATAATCTTTCTTCTGAAGGCATCAGTTATGGTAAATGTAGGGGTGTACTAACTTTTCCTGCATATGGAAATTGCATGTCTGTTTATTATTTGTTATTATTTATCTGCCTTTTGTTCACAAAACTCCCAATTGAGGTCATTCTTTTTACCCAAAAAATGAACTACCCCATTGTAAAACTGGGTTTTCTCTAACCTACCATGCACCTTGGTGTCTCCATCTCAAAACCCATAGTAGTTTCTAAGCATGCCTGTAAAAAGATTTTCATCATGTTGTTTTTAAGTTTATGATGGCGTTTATTTAAAAGAACTGTTTAAGTACCATTTTCTCTTTGCTTGCCCAGTTTCCTAGGAATTATGTTCATGTTGAACTATTTTTTTAAATGTGATTATGTTCACTATCAACGTATGTTCAGGGCTGTTATCATTGCAATCTGGCTTTGGCAGGCGGAAACTCATCCAATCTTAACACAACGCTTGCAATTTCGATTCCATCAAGAGGCAAAAGTTGTTTGAGGGGGACATAGTCAAGACAGGATTGTTTTGTTTTTGTCACATTAACCCTAACCTTAATCTTAAACCTTGGTACTGTGATGCCTAATCTAAACCTAACCTTAAATGTAATTGCTTGAAGACATTTTTTATAGTCACAATGCAATCAGAATGGAATGTACCCAGACATAATACACATTAGCGGTCAAAAACGTCTCATTACCAACATAATAGTGAAACGTTAAGGATCAACATAATAGCGAAATGTTTAGGACCAACATCAGAGCAATGGAAACACGTTGATACTGCGGTTGTTCTTTGCATAACACTGTCCAGTGTTAAAAACCTAAATCATTACATCCACACACAGCAGTCATTGTTGACCTTACCTATGTTCCTGATCACTGTCCCTATTTAAATTCTTCATTTTTTAGAAGATGAAGAAGACCATCGGCCCCAGCAGCTGCCAAAGGAGGAGAGCAAGCGCCTTGGATGTCCTGCCCTGCCCCATTGCCGGGTCAACGGTTCCAGAGCTGCGTCTCAGCCGGCCCTTCACGCCTGTTTTGCTTTTTGAGGCCGGCTGCACATAATTGCCCACGGAGTCCTCCCTTTGTGGCTCTGTGGGCTTTGCAGAGCTCTTGGATTGCCGGCTGCCGCCTTTGGCTATATCATGTGGTATACCAGTGTCTTGCATAAGCTTGTTTTCCAGTTAAGACAAGCTTTGAATCCTGCTTGTGGATCCTCCAGAGGGCAGTGCAATTGGGCACCACCATCCGGGATTGGGGGGTTGATGATTTAATATGGTTGCCTTGCATCATCGCGTTCTAGTGACTTTATGTGGTGACAAGGTAGATCTGACCTCAACAGAGGAATAAGGCCAAAAAGTACATTCCTTCTGGCACATAAGGATTCCGGTGTAGACTTCCATGTTGCGCGAGCAGAGTGATAAATACAAAAATGGCATTGGATGTTCATCAGAGGACATCTCAAAACTGACAGTCCCGAGTCCAGCTGGGGATGAAGCAGGGCCTTAACCACAAAAGTACTATCACAAAATCGGGGAGAAAAACAGGTTAATAAGTGTTAAAAATATACTATTTGGAAATCCTTTATAAATGCCTTATAACTAGATGCCAATAAAAATGGTTACCCGAAAAAGCATACTTATAGATGTGTAATTCACTGTGGTTTATCTTGAATAAGAAAATTTCAATATCCCCCCGTTTCTGTATTGTTCTACAAATTTGCTATAATTCAGATTTATTCACTGTACTGTATTTATTCACTGTGCCATAACATTATGACCACTGACAGGTGAAGTGAATAACACTGATAATCTCGTTATCATGGCACCTGTCAGTGGGTGGGATATATTAGGCAGCAAGTGAACATTCTGTCCTCAAAGCTGATGTGGTAGAAGCAGGAAAAATGGGCAAGAGTAAGGATCTGAGCGACTTTGACAAGGGCCAAATTGTGATGGCTAGATGACTGGGTGTTCCCGGTCTGCAGTGGCCAGTACCTATCAAAAGTGGTCCAAGGAAGGAAAAGCGGTGAAGGAATCAAGGGTCAAGGCTCATTGATGCACATGGGGAGTGAAGGCTGGTCCATGTGGTCCAATCCACTAGACAAGCTACTGTAGCTCAAACCGCTGAAAATGTGAATGCTGGTACTGATAGAAAGGTGTCAGAACACACAGTGCATCAGAGTTTGTTGCGTATGGGGCTGCAAAGCCGCAGACCAGTCAGGGTGCCCATGCTGACCCCTGTCCCACTGCTGAAAGCACCTACAATGGGCACGTGAGCATCAGAACTGGACAACGGAGCAATGGAAGAAGGTGGCCTGGTCTAATGAATCACGTTTCCTTTTACATCACGTGGATGACCGGATGCGTGTGCGTCACTTACCTGGAGAACACATGCACCGGGATGCACTATGGGAAGGAGGCAAACCCTCGGAGGCAGTGTGATGCTTAGGGCAATGTTCTGCTGGGAAACCTTGGGTCCTGCCATTCATATGGATGTTACTTTGACACGTACCACCTACCTGTGCATTGTTGCAGACCATGTGCAGCCTTTCATGGCAACGGTATTCCTTGATGGCATTGGCATCTTTCAGCAGGACAATGCGCCTTGCCAAAAAGCAAAAATGGTTTAGGAATGGTTTGAGGAACACAACAATGAGTTCAAGGTGTTGACTTAGCCTCCAAATTCCCCAGATCTCAATCCAATCGAGAATCTGTGGAATGTGCTGGACAAACATGTCCGATCCATGGAGGACCCACCTCGCAACTTACAGGACTTAAAGGATCTGCTGCTACCGTCTTGGTGCCAGATACCACAGCACACCTTCAGAGGTCTAGTGGAGTCCAAGTCCCCCATTTTTGGTGGCAAAAGGGGGACCTACACAATAATATTATTTATTTTTTTATTTTTTTGCAGATCAGTCACTAATTTCAACCAAGTCAATGGTGAATATTGTCATTATTAGCATCATTTCTGCACCCCCTCTTTTTTCCATTTTTTCCTTTTTCTAATGCATAATTTCACACTCAATCACACAAACCCACACAAAAAAGACACAAACAGACAGACAAACACAATACTATGTAATTGGTGCGTTGTCCCTTGCTTTTTTATCTCGAAGATGTGAGGGCCCACGCTCCAGGAAAACCACAAAAACAATCGGCACGTGGGTTGGTGCACCAGTCTCGAGTGAGACTGTAACAATGTGTGCAGTTGAGAATCCAGTGCATTTGTCTGACTGTCATTTGACAACCTCCCCGGACCTGGAAAGCACCACATGTTCTTGGTCTAGTCATTGTGCTATTTGTTCAGCAATGATCCTGTTTCTGGGTTACATACACATGTACCTCGGGTATGTGTATTGTGGATTGCGACCTGATGCACGACTGTGCCTGTCTTAGGTTGTCCCGATATCACAGCTGGGATCTTAATCAGTTCATCATACAGCAACAAAAAAGGCTAAGCAAAACTGAGGAAAGGGAAAAATCCCCAAAATATATTTATATGTTTCTATCTTGGCTATAAAAATCTCCCTTTTATAGCCAATATCATTGAGAAGGTTGTCTTCAATCAACAACAATTTTGTGACCTCAAGCGGTCTCTTAGACAAATTTCAGTCAGGCTTCCGTCCTCACCACAGTACTGAAACGGCCCTGATTAAAGTTTTAAATGATATACGGCTGAAAACTGATTCAGATAAAATAACAGTTCTGGTTCTATTAGATCTCAGTGCAGCATTTGACACTGTAGATCATAGGACAGTCCTTGATTGGTTCAGATCTTATCTAGATGGCCGGAGTAATCATGAATCTGGCCATCTAGATAAGATCTAGATGGTAATCATGAATCTGATTGGGTGGCTATGACATGCGGAGTTCCCCAGGGATCAGTTCTTGAACCGCTTCTGTTCAATCTGTATATGCTACCTCTGGGCCAAATTCTACAGAACAACAACATTAACTACCACAGCTATGCTACTGTGGTATGATACTCAAATATATATGACTCTCGAACCGTATGACAACAGCTCAATAGACTCTCTGTGTCACTGTATAGAGCACATAAATACCTGGATGAACCAAAATTGTCTACAATTAAACCAAGATAAAACGGAGGTTATTGTGTTTGGCAACAAAAATAAAAGAACAAGTATTAGTAAAGATCTGGATTCTCGGGCCCTTAAAACTAGGGATCAAGTGTGTAATCTTGGTGTTCTGATAGACTCAGACCTCACATTTAACAGTCATATCAAAGCAGTCACCAAAACAGCATTCTATCATCTTAAAAATATAGCCAGAATCAAAGGCTTTGTGTCCCAAAAAGACCAAGAGAAGCTCATCCATGACTACTGTAATGGCCTCTTAAATGGACTCCCCAAAAAGTCTGTAAAACAGCTGCAGCTCATTCAGAATGCTGCTGCTAGAATGTTAACCAGGACGAAGAGAACAGAACACATCACTCCGGTTCTTAAATCTTTGCCTTGGCTTCCAGTCAGTTACAGAATAGATTTTTAAGTGGTGCTTTTAGTTTATAAATCTCTGAATGATTTAGGACCCGAATATATTTCTGATATGTTTGAAGAATATAAACTGAGCAAGATCCATGAACACAGGTCAGCTAGTAGAGCCCAGAGTCCAAACTAAACATGGAGAAGCTGCGTTTAGCAGTTATGCTGTACATAACTGGAATAAACTACCAGAAGTTCTTAGATGTGCCCCAATCGTATCAATTTTTAAATCCAGGTTAAAAACACTTCTCTTTTCACGTGCCTATGACTGAGCACTTAAACTTAACCACACTGTTTAGCCTTATAGCTTTCTATGTTTTTATCCCATTTCTAATCTTTTTTTTTAATCTTTATATGTCTTCTTATTGTATTTCTATTATTATGATGTTTTCATTTGTTTTGATGTTTTAATTTGAGTATTTGTTTTTATGTTATTGTATTTTTATATATTTTTTATTTTATTTTTCTTTGTAAAGCACATTGAATTGCTTCGATGTATGAATTGTGCTATATAAATAAACTTGCTTGCTTGCTAAGAAACGTTAGTCAGTTTAACGGTATCAGTGTCATTCGCAATAGGCCAATTAACTATTAAAACAGCCAGTAGCAAAAGAGGATTTGTTCAGGATAGAGACAAGAGGCTATACTGACACCAAGCGAGTGTACAGCTCTGTAGTGTAGTGGTTTATGACACAGCCTTTCACGTGGGCGACCTGGGTTTGAATCCCAAGGTAGCAAAATTTTCGATTGCGGGCCGGCTGTACTAGCCTTGCCTGGTTTCTTGTTTCTACTTCTTTGTAAAGCTCATTGAATTGCTTCTATGTATGAAATGTGCTATATAAATAAACTTGCTTGCTTGCTTTATACTGATTTACAAGGTATGTAGCCACAAAAAAAAGAAAAAACATCAAAAACGTCTAAATTACCAGGGTTAGGGTTAGGAAAAAAGGACTTTATAGAATACTCTTGATTTTATAACCAATATATTTTCAAGACCCCCTTGAATATTTTGTGTATCATGTAAAAAATCTTCAGAAATAATTGGAAATGTACCGACTATGTATTATCAGATTATTTTAATGGGATTCAACAAAAGAGATGCCTTTTCACCTTACATGTAATGATTTCACAAAAGAAACACAAAATCAGACCTGGACAGCGTCCTTCCCTAATATTTGGTTGCACAACCCTTGGCAACTATGACAGCCTGCAAATGTTTCTTGTAGCCATCTATTAGCTTCTTGCACCTGTTTGCTGGTAGTTTCAACCCACACTTCAATTGCAATTTGTTCAAGGTTTTGAATGTTTTCAAGATACCTTTTCCAAATTCAGCTATTTCCAAAGATTTTCAATCAGAACGAGATCAGGACTCAATGCTGGCCATTGCCTAACAACATTTTTTTGTGCTTTTTGATGTGTGCTTTGGATCCTTGTCCAGCTGGAGGACCGATCTTGAACCCGCACTTAGTTTTATGATACCGATGAGAACATTTCTCTTAATATGTTCAAGGCCTCCAGTACCAGAGTCAGCAAAGCAGCCCCACAATATTGCATATAACAGTAGGTAGGGTGTTCTTTTCCATATAAGCGTCATTCCGTCACCTGTGAACAAATCGCTGGTTTGAAATGCCAAAGAGCCTTACTGGTTTCTTTAGTCCATAGAACATTTTCCCAGAATTATTGTATTTTCACTAGGTAGACATTGCCAAAGGTCTGTCTTGCCTTTTTATGTTTTGCATTCGGCCCTGTGGTCCTCCTTGGCCTTCACCCAAAAAGCCCTTCTTGGTTTAGTGTACTGCGTATGGTAAAGGTTGAAACCATCGCTCCAGATTGCTCCAGGTCAGAAAGATGTGTGGATTTTACGTGGTGTTTTTTCCACAGTTTGCACCAACATTTGAAGACTTCTCTGATCAATTTTCCTCTTGCCACCACGTCCTGGGAGGTTCTTCACAGTTCCATGAGCAGAATACTTCTTAATAACATTCCATACTGTTGAAACAGGGATGCCAAGGTCTTGTACCCTTTAGAATTCTTATGTTTGGTGATAATAGCATTTCTGAGGCTCTCAGACAGCTCTTGTCTTCACCATTGTGAAAGAGGCACAGGGAATGAAAGCGGCAATTTTTAAGCGTTAAAGCCATCATTAATTGATTAACTCAAGCCATGTGAGTACTGACAATTTATGAGAGGTGAGTCTAATTTCAGAGCAATGAAAATCGAGTTTTTCTTTTCAAACTGATTCAAAATTCTGCACCTTAGATGGATCTGAGTTAGAGTATGTCGATACCTATACGTATTGGTATTTGGTTGGATTGTTTATCCTCTTTTCTGACGCACATCTGCTACCTTTATTCTAAAGTCAATTTCAATACAAGGCCTCCTTTACCCACCCTGCAAAACATGCTCTCGTGAAAATTACCATACTGACAGTCCTCAATTTCGTCAAGCGATGCTAAAAACTCATTGCGCACATGATGCCATAAACAATGGTATCAGCTATCTACAAATCCATCTTTGGTATATCCCGTCTTTACCTCAACTCACTCCTCTATATCACCCTACCTACAGATGGCTGTGCTCTGGTTGATACCTCACACTGGTCATCCCTAAAGTTAACACCTCCTTCGGCCGACATTCATTTCACTTCCCTGCTGCCAATGGCTATACTGAATTGCTAAACATATTCAAACTTGACACTTCCATCAAACCTTATTCATTCAAAATCAAACTGTCTGAGCTGCTAATCACCTGCCATGCACCTTACCCAAATGTATTTATGTCACCTCATATAGTATGCAACTTGTATTTATTACATTATTTTTATGTAGTGATCTATGCACCTTTTCCATCAGTAAATATGTATCATCTCATTCTCTTGACTTCTTGCCATTGAACATAGTTTATCACATTCAAGTGTAGCTTTTTGTGTTTTGCAATAGTTATTCCTTTGACCAGGTCGTTAATGTAAATGAGAATTGGTTCTAAATCGGCTTACCTGGTAAAATAAAGGTGAAATGAATACATTAAAAAATGATTTGCTGTTTGTTTATACGGCTCCTCAAATTCTTATTCATCCAAATACCCAGAAGGCTTAGTGTTAGGTAAACAAACATCTAAATGTACTGTAATGGGAGCTGAGCTCTCCAGTCTCTGGCGAGGTGAGATTATGATGACAGTGAATCAATGAACCTCAATAACAAGGCTTTGATTTAAACCCCATTGTATGGAAAGAAATCCCTGCTGCCTAAATGGAGGACTTAGTAACCTTTTTCCTCCACGTGCCGGAGAATGACTTCCTAGATCTAACTGTTCCCCATTCGCTGAGTATTCATTTCCATTTAACTAAAGTACAGATTTACAGCAAACATAAAACTAGTGAGATATTTTAGGAGATAAACATGCCCATATAGGCAACCTCTGAGTCAATACCTAGCCAGTACTGTACAGTACATGCAATCTCCACTGATGGCTTCAATCAATAGGAAGTCTATGTAAAACCTGCACACCTTCACAAAGAGCCTATTCCGCAGCAGATAAGATGCATGGCTGAAACCAAACACAAATAAATTACACTGACGTGGCAGCAGTGGTGGTTCCATGGAGAACTAAGGCTCCTGGGGAGATGTACTGTAGGTGGGCGATAATTTCCTCCCAGAGGCCTAGCCACACCTACGGTACAACCCCAGCCCCTCTAGCCCTCCCTCAACCGTCCCCCAGGAGAGATGGGTTAGAGAGGTTGTATCCACACTCCCATCCAGCTACGTACCCAGGAGATTCCAGTGCTGTGGGTGAGACCACACATGCATCACTTCAATTTATCATCCTCTGAGGGCAGGCTTTGTGAACACGGTGCTGCTTCTTGTTTGATATGAAACATTGCCATGAAGCGCCCAGCCCACCGGTGTGCTGTGAGGGCAAAGAATATATGCTTCAGAATTCTAATTGTGTAATCAATAGGTGTTACAAATGGCAACAAAGAAATAGTATTGCAGAATGGTGTAAGTGTTGTGTGCTGTCTGGATTGTAAAGAATCATCATTGGCTGCTTTCCATGGAATGAGGTTTTTGATTTTATAAATCACCCATATGCAACAATCACCGGAGTATTTACAAACTCTTATTTATCTTAGGTGCACTCAGAAGAGCCCACCCTCCAACTCTCCTAGCGGCTCCTTCTAACCATCCACTTTAACTGTTTAAAATACCAATTCAGGGATCTTGACTTTAGCTTGGGCCAGGGGGCAAATACCTGGAATGAAGTTATATCTATAAATGAGCAGTTCTCCAAGGGAATCAATTTAGGGTGCTTTGGGGTCCCGCTACTTTTCAACCGCAGGAAAAAAGGGTCACTGCCAAACCCCTGTGCACTCAAGGCCAACAAATAACGGTTTCCTGCGGGTTCCTTATATTTGTAATATTATATTTGGCAGTTCAAAAGTTACTCCAGTATGGATTGAAGTTTAATATATAATGTTCATCCAATTACATGTACCATAAGAGAGGCAAGGGATCTCCAAATAGAGCATAATGCCAAAATGTGTGTTCAATAGCTCACATTTCATTATCCTCTACGCGGAGCAGAAATGGCACCGCTTGTGAAATGCTACTCTGTCGGCCTTGTGATCTTGTGCTATTTATTTTATTGCAGTAGTAGTGCATATAAGTTACTGCACTATGTGCAAATGCAAACACAGCATATTCCACTGATAAGGAGGACACAGTCAAAGAGCAGGAGCCCACTTAACACATGCAAGTCGATTCAGGGTAGAGATGGGATGGCCTTTGAACCTTTAGAACAGCCCAGGCAGGAAAATAGTCTCTGTCAGCAAGAAACGTAACTCCACATAGCTTTAGGTTACAGTATAATGACTGATCTGCAGACTATACCAACCACGGAATGGTCCAGTGTGCAGTATCACATACAGATAACACCAGACAGAGTACGTATAATTTATGCTGAGCAGTAATCGGTGACAGATGTTTAAACTTCCACAAACTTGACTGGTAATTTGTCCATTTTACAGGAAGAACGTTTAAACGTTTTCAATACAAAATTAAAATTTGTCACAATTTTTCCACATTTTGATATCACAATAAATCATCCGGCATTTATTTATTTCACATTCTGTTTGTCACGATGTGAAATTAAAATGGATATGATTGTAAAAAAAAAAGTGTCACTGATCAACACACAATATCTCATAAGGTCCTGTGCAGCTCATTTGGCAGAGCATGGCACTTGCTATACCGCTGGGTTGTTGGTTCAATTCCCACAGGGTGCCAGTACATTCAGTGCTGTTGTGGTTCTTATCATGCTGCTCACTCAGCCAGGAAGTGTATACCGCAATCCTTATGCCAAAGTGAATGCATTCTCCAGTCTTCTATCTTGACTGAGCTCACAGGAGCCCAAGCCGCAACATGTAGTCGAAGAGAGCATGACGAGGCAAGGAAATCCTATTTGATTTCTAACCAACCAAACCTGGACAATGCTGGCCAATTGCATCACCCTTCATAAGATCCCTAGGCTAATCCGTGAGCAGGATTCAAATCCCGGTCTCGTAGTGACACAGGTAACTGCGAGGCAGTGACTTCACTACTGTACCATTTAGGTGCCCCTGAGGAATTAATTAAATAGTTTTCTAATTATTATTATTATTGTTTTATTATTATTATAAATGTACTGGTTATACACATATAGGTATTTATCCCCTTTGGTATGGCAGATATATATACAAAACTTTTGCTTATTAAATAATACAAGGGGTTCACTTCATTTTGTATTTGCTTCCTTATCTTTATAGCACATACATCAATTATCTTTGAGGTCCTTCATTTGTGTAGTAATATTTCAAGCACACATTCAACCACAAACACCACAGGGGTTTTCAAATGACTCACAGAGAAGGACACTGATTGTTAGATGGAGCATACACAGAATATTGCTTTGGGCATAGCAAAGTTATTAATTAGGTTTTAGACGGTGTACCAATAGAACCAGTCACTACAATGATACAGTAGACCTTCTTAACTGTGTTACCAGCGGAGACAGAAACCATTTAGAGATTTCACCTTGAGGCCAATCAACAACATTGTAGTTGCTCAACAATACTAAATGACACAATGAATAAAAGGAAGCCTGTACGGAGTACAAATACTCCAAGGCATGCATCCTGTTTGCAAAATGGCAATGAACATGTGATACTACCAACAAAATGGTAAAGAAATTGATGGATTTGTGGGCAAATCCATGCATCCCATCTAATCTAAGATATAAAAAATAGATTAATTTTTAATTCATATTTTGTGTAGACAGTAAAAAAAATAATCACTGGTGGCCCATTTCAGTACCAGTAACACAACATAATATGAAGGTGTACAAGAGCTGACTAATGAAGATTAGAAAAACATGAAGAACATGTAAGGTAATGTCAGACAATAGTCAACATATCACCAAAGCTTACATTGCTATTACCAATGTCTTCAATTAAATTTTCTCAGTCCACTCCCCAAAGCTGACGGACTCTATGCTCCGATTCTCACCAGAAACAGCTGTAGCCATGTCTGAACACTCCACGCCAAACACACGCAAAATGCTCACAATAACCAATATAACACCCATCCACTGTATCTCTGTGTTACAACTGCTACAAAAATGCAAAAGACTGATAATGTGCTCTTTGTGTTATTTTCAATATATGGATTTTGAAGCATGGTACAATGCACATGAAGGACGAATGTGTTCCTGATGTGAAGAACCTGGGGTAAGAGAGACGTCAATATTTTGTACATTTTGAGAAGTCATGGAGCTCAGTAATCCCCTCCCTGAGAATACATCAAATACGTGTCTATTTCACAAAAAGAAAAGGGTTTTACGCTTTTTCTCGATTAAATGGATGACAAGCGACACAAGTGTGTGTGAAATTGTTTCTGTGTTCCATTAATCCCTGAGGATGTGCTTACTACATGTTGTGGAAGAGACAAGTTAAGCAAGCATCACAATGATAGCTTCTTCCTTCAGATATCAAGATTTCCCGTCATAGCCCATCTGTGGGCTATGATAAAGAACTCCATAACAAAATTCAACATCAGTCCATTCTAAGTGAATTTTTTTCTGTTCTATCGGATACATTTGTGCATTTCACTCATCTAAGACTAGACATATACAAACAGTAAAAAAAGCTGAAAGTGAACGTTTATCTAATGTTACTTTATATTTAATGAAGACCCATAGAACAGAATGTTGATAAGCCATATTATGGAAGCTTTGGATGTAATTACAATGCTAAATTGCATTAGGGGATATTGAAACAGCATTTTCTATTCAAAATCTGGTGTTGTTTTCACTGTGAATAATATTTGCTCTGTTAAAAGCCCTGGTGCTAAGATGGAGCAAACAGTATCTCAGAGAAAAGCATCTTGTTATAAACCTACTCTGAATCCCTGCTGCTCTGAATCCCTGCCCACTGCCTGTCCTTGTACCCTCATGAATATAATGGGTCTCTCTCTCTCTCCCTCCCTACCCCCACTCCCTCCCCCTCCCCCCCTCCCTCCCAACAGAATGGAAGCCCTTTTAGATGCTGATAACTGGAATAATCAGGGTCTCTATTCTTTCCTTGGAGGACTGTTTCGGGATGTTAGTCATTTTTATGTACATGCTGATTGGGATGGTAATTCCCTGAATAAATATACACTTAAACCGCAAGTCTGGCCAGCAACATGGGTACTAAGTGTGGGTCTTAAAAAACATAATTCTTCATGGGCCTATCATACTGTGCTATATGAAGTGAAAGCCACTGACAACATCTTAACCAGAGGAGTATTTGTACGCAAACATCCCTATAGAACCTAAAAGCAAGGGTCCCTCTGAGGTTAAAAGAACTTGGACCGGGGGGCCCCTGAATGGCGCAGTTGTGATGTCACAGACGAGGGTTTGAATCCTGCTTGCAGATTAGCCCTGTCCTGTGAAGGGCAGTGCAACTGCCCAGTACTGTCCTGGTTGAGGAGACAGTAATCAAACACGGTTGGTTTACTTGGTCATGATCTAGCGAATCCCTGAGGTGGCTTGGGCACCTGTGAGCTCAGTCGATGTAGAAGGCCACATAGTGTGTGTTCCTTACATAGTGCAAGGCTTCTGGTCTGAACTTCCTGGTTGAGCGAGCAGCATGATAAAAACCAAAACGGCATCAGATGTTCTTCTGAAGACTCATCTCAACATCATCAGGCCTTAATCTGCAGGGAGAGCCTCAAATACTATCTGGATATTATGAAATTGGGGAGAAGATCAGGATGAAATTTAAAAAAAGAACCTAGACCGAATAGATGAAAACCAACTAAATGGAACTATATAAAAAACATTGTTGTCTTTAATTAGCACCAATTATAAAAGTATAATGAATTAATAATAAAAAGTGCTTTTAGACACTAATTATTTCCTATGTTTTTAACCATTGTGTATCCATGGCTATTATCCAAAGGGTTAATGCTGTATTATTGATCTTATATACAATAGAATTTATAGCTTATGAAATTCATCTATGACTTACACATAATACTAAAGATCTTTGCATCTTTGGTTTTAGATCTGTTTCCACAATGCTGATAGATATTGTCCTTGACTGGGTTTTGTTGTGAGAACCTTCATGTGATGGAGCAATGCTTAAGGCCCGCAATGCATACTGTCAGATAAAGTTGGAGCTAGTTATATTTCTGCCTCTAGTCTTTTAGCAAGCTTGGCGATAACTCATCCTGCCTTTAGATATGATTTACAATATACACAAAAACTCTTGAAATGAAATGCCTATTGAGTTATTTCACCATCAGCTGTGGTCACACATTCACTCCGAATCACTTTATGGCAAAATCCAAATTAGTGTACATATAGAGCAGTGTTTGCCAATCCTGGTCCTTGGGACCCAAAGGGGTGCGCGTTTTTGTTTTTGCCCTAGCACTCACACACCTAGACTCACACACACTTATATAGAGTACACTTGTATAACACATTATATCAGAATTAGCAACGATGTCAAACTCTGAGGGGGCATACCTGGCACCAGCATTGCCCTTTCACGTAGAGTTAAGGTAGGAAATAAACTGCTGTTGGTCGAAAATATTAAAAGACTGCTGTAAAGTCTAAGGTGAGCATTTCATTTATCATAGTAAAGCCACATTTGTAACATCCACATCAAAAGGAAAAGCTAATTAGAAAATTACTTCAAAGGGATTTTAAGTTTGGTGACAGATGCATCACCATAGTGAGGCATGCTTCAAAGTAAATATGTCATAACTAAATTATACCATTTGTAAATTATACCGTTTGGAGGTGAAAGGAGAATGTCCAACTCTGCTGTATTTGCACTTTAGACTCTCGCAGGGGAGGAAAATATTCGCAAAAAGGCAGTGGCATGTTAATCACAAGTAATCACATTAATACATGCCGACTTGACATTGTCATTGACAACAGCACATATGATGACAAGATTGACAGCTGACTAATTTGGTTTATTTTAGAGCAAGTGCATATCCACACCATTTAAAACATGTGTGCAAAAAACACGGCACATTTTAGAGGGCACAAATCTGATAGTGTGAATCTCAACTTTATTTGTGCAAGTTCCCTTTTAGGTTCCTTTTTTGGGAAAAACAAACAATTGGATCTTTACATATATAAACAACTTGTATTTATATATTTAGTTGAATTGCTTGCAGAAGACCTCAATCAATTGTCTGGTTATTTCATTCTGTGGATGCCCACACAGTGTCCAAGCAGGTCGGTTAAGTTATTTTTTTACAGTATTGTATACATGCTCAGCTAGCCATGGTCAAATTTTACCATCCCTTTGGGCAGACAGGTAAAGATTTACTACTAGAAATAGAACAAGGTCATAGATGTGATATTTCAGGCTAGCAGTTAACCAGGATCAGCAGTAGATTTATTCTACACTCCTACCAAGGTTTAACTCAGGGGGCTGCATTCTAAACCCAGTCATAAATCAAGCTAGAAAGACCAATCCAACTTTGTTTCACATGTTTAGACAGTCCCAATTCTTAAAAGCCTTAAAGAGCTATTAATCAAAACCTGGGACTATTTTCTCTAGCCACGGCTCAGTTGCTCTTCGATGACGTCATTGGGGGAAGGCAGGGTTTATACCATCAACGAGGTACAAGAAGTGTTGTAGGTAAGCTAGCTGCCTATTTTCATCTGTGGAAAATCATAAGGGCCTTGGTGGAGCAGATTTGAAGTTTCATATGTTGCCATATAGCAATCTGGAGTTGTGCCAACTGGTTTATTGACATAAATTCCCATGATATTGAGGAAATGTGATATCACAAATGGACCGTGACCCAGTTTCACAGAGAAGAGGTGTAAAGGCGAATGCAATTCCATCCATTTACCCAGGCGTTAGTAAATTTCAGCTAGCTTGCTATGCTATAAACAAATTGTACATTGCCTCATTATTTTGCTAACTCACTACCTAACTGCAATTTGTGTATAACTTAACTTAGAAGTGTAGGATAATGTATAACTTAGAAGTGCAGGATAATTGTATTCATCTGAAAGTACAATATAATAAATGTTGCTTTTTCCCCAGTCACAGTCTGACTCTTCGTTCTGTACAAAAGAACTAATCCGCCACACCTTCTTACAGAAATGGCAAATGTTTAGGGACTGTTTTTTTTATGACATGGGGTATCTGGAGGATATAGCCCCCTGAAAATATGAAAAAGGTTGACCCTCCCCCAAGCAAAATATATTTTAACATCACCCTCCCTGAGCCTTTTACCACTGCACAATCAAGAGCATTCTGACTAACTGCGTCAGAGTGTGGTTTGGTAGATGCTCTATGGCCGACCGGAAGGCAATGCAACGGGTGGTGAAAACCGCCCAGCACATCAGTGGTGCCCAGCTCCCAGCCATCGTAGACCTCCTGCGCAAGCGGCATCATCAGGGAACCTTCACATCCATGTCACACACTGTTTGCCCTCCTACCATCAGGCAGGCGGTACAGATCTCTTCATTCCTGCACCAGCAGGCTCAGGAACAGTTTCTTCCCATCTACTGTAACCCTGCTGAACTCTGTGACCCAACACTAATCATACCCACCTGCCCAAAGCTTTGTACTGCCTCTCAGGGATGTTGTTGCAGTACTCCCTTTGTACTATTCTGACGCTGCTTTGCAAAGTCTGATAAGGAAGTTCAGTTAAATGTACGTGTCTACATCAGGAACCTCATTGCTGCTATCCCTGCATTGTGGTTGCACATGCTATCTTGCACGTTCAATTTGCCTTGATTGCACATTTACAGTTGTGCTCAAAAGTTTGCATACCCTTGGAGAATTGGTAATATGTACCATTTCTAAAGAAAACATGAGTGAGCAGGCAAAACAGGTCTTTTATTTCTTATGGGATTCATATTCAACTGTAGGTTATAACAAAATGTCACAATCATAAAACAAAACATGGCAACAAAGAAAAAAATGAACTGACCCCTGTTCAAAAGTCTGCATACCCTTAGTTCTTAATACTGTGTATTGCCCCCTTTAGCATCAATGACAGCATGCAGTCTTTTGCAATGGTTGTCTATGAGGCCCCGAATTCTTGCAGGTGGTATAGCTGCCCATTCGTCTTGACCAAATGCCTCCAGGTCATGCAAAGTCTTTGGTTGTCTTGCATGAACTGCACATTTGAGATCTCCCCAGAGTGGCTTGATGATATTAAGGTCAGGAGACTGTATTGGCCACTCCAGAACCTTCACCTGTTTCTGCTGTGACCACTGGAGGGTCAACTTGGCCTTGTGCTTAGGGTCATTGTCGTGCTGGAAAGTCCAAATACGTCCCATGCGCAGCTTTCGTGCAGAAGAATGCAAATTGTCTGCCAGAATTTTCTGATAACATGCTGCATTCATCTTGCCCTCAATTTTCACAAGATTCCCTGTGCCTTTAGAGCTCACATACCCCCAAAACATCAGCGAGCTATCACCATGCTTCACAGTGGGGATGGTTTTCTGTTCACTATAGGCCTTGTTGACCCCTCTCCAAAACTAGCGCTTATGGTTGTGACCATAAAGCTCTATTTTGGTCTCGTCACTCCAAAATACAGTGTGCCAGAAGCTGTGAGGCGTGTCAAGGTATTGTCGGGCGTATTGTAACTGGGCTTTTTCGTGGCATTGGCACAGTAAAGGCTTCTTTCTTGTCAACTCGACTATGCACCTAAATTTTGTTCAAGTATCGTCGTTTTATGCTCCTTGAAACAACCACACCGTCTTTTTCCAGAGCAGCCTGTATTTCTCCTGAGGTTACCTGTGGGTTTTTCTTTGTATCCCGAACAATTCTTCAGGCAGTTTTGGCTGAAATTTTTCATGGTATACCAGAACTTGACTTGGTATGAAGTGATCCCAGAATTTTCCACTTCTTAATAAGTGACTGAACAGTACTAACTGGCATTTGCAAGGCTTTGGATATTGTTTTATATCATTTTACATCTTTATAAAGTTCCATTACCTTGTTACGCTGGTCTTTTGATAGTTCTTTCTACTCCCCATGGCTCAGTATCTAGCCTGCTCAGTGCATCCACGTGAGAGCTAACAAACTCACTGACTATTTATACACAGACAGTAATTGCAATTTAAAAAGCCACAGGTGTGGGAAATTAACCTTGAATTGCCATTTTCACCTGTGTGTGTGTGTGTGTGTGTGTGTGTGTCACCTTTGTGTGTGTCTGTAACAAGGCCAAACATTCAAGGGTATGTAAACTTTTGATCAGGGCCATTTTGGTGATTTCTATTATCATTATGATTTAAAAAGAAGCCAAACAACTATGTGATGATAAATGGCTTCATATGATCACTATCCTTCAATAAAAGACAGTTTTTTGCATTATCAGTCATATTTTCAAAATCAATGCCCAAATTTCACAATTTCTGCCAGGGTATGCAAATTTATGAGCACAACTGTAAAATTGCCATTTTCTGCCCTCTTCTATTTGCAAATCTGGTTAGAAGTTAACTGTATTTTGTTGTACTGTACTTGTACTTGTTCAATGACAATAAAGTTTAATCTAATCTAAAAAGTAGTTTGAGCACGTTTGGTCTCAAATACAAACTCTCTTGCTCAACAATATGCACGCAAAGGTAGCCTATACTATAGGCCCACTGTACAGAACTTACCCAATAAAAGTGGTGTTACGTCCACAGTGCTTTCTGTTGCTCTGTATTCGTATGTGTGTTTGTGCCATGTTTCTCTGTGTGGTTGTTGCAGGCTAATTGGCTTCCTGATCGCAGGTTGCAGCTGATTGGTCGGATTTCGGGCTGATTGGAGAGCTGACTTCCGCCCGCTCGTCAGTCGTTGCAGCTGGTTCAGCCTGCATATAAGCCACAGAGTTCTGAAATCTCCCTCTCGCTTGCTTGCTGCTGCTTTGCTGTTTGGTCTGTGTTGCTGTCTGTGAGTTGGAAGAACATTTGTGGATCAGTGCTTTGATTGTGTGTTGTGACTATTGTTTGGGTTAAAACCTTTTTCATTTGTTTCCAGGGGGAGGGGAAAGCCATTGTGCTTTAGACAAGAGGCCCTGGGGTATACACCACCCGTAGATTTACTTTGTCTAAAAACACTAGGTAAGCCCTTGGTGGACCACCCCCTGTATTTTGGCTAGAGCACCGGTGCAAGAGGTGCTAGTTAGGTTAGCTCTTTGTTTGGCAGGTAAGGTAGGGTTAGGGGTTTGGGTTTATTTTTACTTTCTCTGCTTTGGTTCTGTCCAGCCCCTTTTCCCTATTTTACCGTTATGAGAAATAAATGCTCTTGTGAATGGTAGTCCTGCCTTTGTCATCCGTACTCGCACCCACAACCCCATACCCATTCTCACCATACCCAGGGGGCTTCACATGTAGCGGGGTGTTGCGCTCTCTCCTCTGAGAGGCGTGCGTAACATAAGTGGGGGCTCGTCTGGGATCCAACCGATCCATACGGCCCCGCTGCACTGAGCGCCTCTGTGGTTTTGGTATTTCTGGTGTGGTGGCAGTGGTTGCGAGTTTGGGTGGCTAGGTGTTCCGTCTCAGTGATCGCGAGATCTAGGTCTGTAAGCTGGTGTGTACAGAATGGCTGCCTCGGCCATCTCTAGTTTTTTTGAAGCACCTTCTGTTGGACAGTTGGTAGGGCTGCGGAAAGTAGACCTCTTCGCTATAGCTGAACATTACCATATAATGAAAAAGGCGTGCTGGCCTTAAAGGACGAGGAAAGTGAGGTCTCTGACTCCGGAGAAGAGGCTGGTGAAAAGGGAGCTGCCGTTTCTGTTTCCCTTGCACGGTCAGAGGGCAGTGCACGGGAGGGTGTTGTTGGCGCCCCCCTGACACTGCCTAAGTTTGACCCATTGTCTCCTCAGTCAAGTGGTTCTGGATCTGATTCAGCAGCCGTCAGGCTCAAGGTGAGGGTAGCCCGGTTGGAAAGAGCTGAAAGACAGGGAACAGGCCAGAAGGTTGAAGTTTGAGTTAGAGATACGAAAGGAGAGAGGCCGAAGCTGACAGAGGTAAGAAATACGAATTCGACAGCTGGAGTTAGAGGCAGGCTTCAGTGTGTCATCCTCACCTTCCCATCAGCAGGCCCAGTTTAACGTTAGCAAGAACATTGCTTTGGTGCCACCCTTTCGGGAGGCTGAAGTGGACAGCTACTTCTCAGCTTTTGACCGTGTGGCCGCTGCGCTACATTGGCCCCAGGATGTTTGGGCTCTCCTTCTCCAATGTAAATTGTCTGGGAAAGCCCAGGAAGTAGTAGCCGCACTCTCCCTGGAAGATAGTTTGCAGTATAAGTTAGTGAAGGCAACAGTACTGAGTGCGTACGAATTGGTTTCAGAAGCCTATAGGTAGCAATTTAGAAACTACAAAAAACCCTCCAACTGCACTTTTGTAGAATTTGCTAGAGACAAATAATCTATTTGATCACTGGTGTACAGCCAGCAAAGCTACAACTGTCACAGAAATTAGGGAATTAATCCTGCTGGAGGAGTTCAAAAACCACCTTCCTGACCGTATTGTTCATTCAAATGGACAGAAGGTGGCAACATTGACCCAGGCAGCTGTACTGGCAGATGAGTATTCCTTAACCCACAAAACGGTGTTTGGTGGGCCTCGTTTTGAAAGACGAACGGTGACGTCATCAGCGTTTCATTCGCCTCGGTTCTCGTCCGGTGACAGTAAACCTTAGCCTGAGACTCGCGAGTGTTTTTACTGCCACCGTATAGGCCATGTGATATCGGACTGCCCGGTTTTGAAAAGCAAACCGAAACAGTCCCCGCCACTGTCCGCGAAACCAAAAGGTGTTGGGTTCGTTCACACTGTGCCTCGTTTACCTGGCACATCAGTCGACTCTGCGGACGTAGTAAAGCCAGATCCCGTCTATGCTCCGTTTGTGTCTGTCAGTTGTGTTTCAGTAACAGGAAAACCAGCCGATCAGAAGCGCATTCAGATCCTTCGAGACACCGGTGCGGCACTCCCTAATCCTCATAGACAGTTTGCCCTGGTCTGCTGGGACTTACTGCGGCTCACACGTCCTTTTACAAGGCCTAGAAAAAAAGCCCATGTCTGTGCCTTTACACTGGCTCCATTTGTCATCCGATTTGGTATCAGGACGTTTCTGTGTTGGTGTAGTGTCTAGGCTACCAGTGAAAGGAGTCACACTGTTACTAGGAAATGACATCGCTGGTGGTCACGTGACTCCAGTGTTAGAGGTGGTAGACAGCCCAAGACCCGAAAGTAGAGATGATAATTTGATCCAAGCATTTCCCCATGTATTTCCTGCTTGTGTTTTAACGAGAGCCCAGTCTCGCAAGCTGGGTGATGTGGTGGACTTGGCTGGTTCCATATTTGAGCAAGTTTGGGTAGTGGACCCGAAACAGAACGTTCCTTCTACAAAGTCTATGGTGTCTATTCCCATACAGACTCAGAAAGGGGAAAGCGCAGTCGCGCGCCCCAGTTGCAAGACATTCTACTGTCAGTCACCCCAGAGAAGTTGATCAAGAGCAAAAAGAAGACGTTAGCCTGCGTAAATGTTTTGAGTCAGTGGTGTCCCCCGAGCAGGCCAAGCTTAGGGAGACCGCCTACTTCATAGACGCAAGAGTTTTGATGCGTAATTGGGCAGCGCATAACGCAGTTAACGACTGGAGTGCAGTCCGGCAAGTCGTTGTTCCTACACCGTTGCGACAGCAGGTGCTGTCACTAGCTCATGATCCTGCATGGTCCGGACATTTAGGGGTAACGAAAACGTACAACAGGGTCCTCCGACATTTTTTCTGGCCAGGATTAAAGTCTGACATTGTACAGTTCTGTAAAATGTGTCATGTGTGCCAGCTCACAGGTAAAGTGAATCAGCCCGTTCCTCGTGCACCACTTCATCCGATTCCGGTGGTGGGGGAACCGTTTGAGCGAGTAATCATTGATTGCGTGAGTCCACTGCCGAAAACCAGGTCAGGTAACCAATACCTACTCACTATTATGTGCAGCGCTACCCGTTACCCAGATGCTATCCCTCTCCGTACCATTACGGCTAAAACAGTTGTAAAGGCTCTGATAAAATTTTTCTCCACATTCAGACTTCCTAAAGTGACCCAAACTGATCAGGGAACCAACTTCATGTCCAAACTGTTCTCTACTGTGCTAAAAAATGTGTCTATTGCTCACCAGGTCTCCAGCCCGTACCATCCCGGGAGTCAGGGAGCTCTCAAATGGTAGCACCAAACACTCAAAGCAATGCTTAGGAAGTACTGCATGGAGGCCAGTACCGATTGGGATGGAGTGCCATTTGTCTTATTCGCTATAAGGGAAACAGTACAGGAGTCTTTAGGGTTTAGCCCTGCTGACCTTGTGTTTGGACACACGCCACAAGGTCCACTGAAAGCGTTGAAGGAGCATATCCTGTCTCCTACTCCCAGTAGCGCCCCCAAGAATGTGCTAGAATATCAGTCAGATGCGAGAGAGACTGCACACCGCATGCGTGCTAGCTCAGGAGTCTCTTCTACCCAGAAACGCATGAAAGTACATTATGACAAAACAGCTGTAGGTCAGTCATTTAAGCTAGGAGACCAGGTGTTAGTTTTATTGCCAGTCCCTGGCTCATCGCTTTCAGCCCGTTTTTCAGGACCATATCTTGTGGACCAGAAACTTAGTGACACCAATTATGTTATAAGAACACAAGATCGCAGACGCTCCTCCCGTGTGTGCCATGTTAACATGTTGAAGGCATATCATACGCGTGATTCCTCCGACAGCTCCTTCAGCCTGCCGGTCCAGCCCGCCGTCTCCAGCATGGCTGTGGTGGTGCTGCAGCCTGGCCCAGTCCTAGAGGAGGATAACGAAGATGGGTTGGAGTTATGCCATACATTACAGCAGTGTGAACGCCTCAGTAATTCAGAAATGTTAAAAACGTTACCCTCGATAATGGGACATTTGAACGAAGATCAAACGACTGATCTTGTTGCCTTGATAAACTGCTCTCTTACTGTGTTTCAAGACGTTCCCAGTCACACCTCTGTCCTGGAACATGACGTGGATGTGGGGAAAACAGCTCCCATTCGGCAACATCCATATCGAGTAAACGCTCTAAAAAGAGAGATAATGAAAGGTGAGGTTGAGTACTTGTTAAAGAATGACATGGCTAAGCCCAGTAACAGCTCCTGGAGTTCTCCATGTATTCTTGTTCCCAAGCCAGACGGTACATCCCGATTATGCACGGACTATCGTCGTGTGAATTCTGTCACGGTGCCGGATTCTTTCCCACTGCCTCAGATAGAAGACTGTATCGACAGGATAGGCTCGGCTAAGTATGTGAGTAAATTAGACTTGCTGAAAGGTTACTGGCAGGTTCCTCTAATCCCTCGTGCTTCGGACATTTCAGCCTTCGTGACACCTGACAACTTTGTGCAATACACCGTAATGCCTTTTGGTTTGTGCAACGCTCCGGCAACATATCAGCGTTTGGTTAACATTGTGTTTGCTGATGTACGAATTGTACTGCTTACGTGGATGACGTGGTAATCCATTCGCCTAATTGGTCTGACCATCTCTCTATGTTGAAGATGGTGTTTCAGCGCTTGGAGAAGGCCTTGCTAACTCTCAATTTGGCCAAATGTGAGTTCGGCAAAGCTACTGCAACCTATTTGGGGAAGCAGGTGGGACGTGGTCAGGTGCGCCCCATTGCTAGCAAGATGGAAGCGATTGCTACTTTTCCTGCTCCTATGACTCGCCGTCAGTTGCGCCGATTCCTAGGAATAGTGGGGTACTATCATACCTTCTGCAAAAACATCTCGGCGGTAGTAGCTCCCCTTACATCCTTGCTCAGTCCCAAAGTGCCGTATAAATGGTCCTCAGAATGTGACTCGGCCTTCAAGTCAGCTAAAGCGTTACTTTGTAGTGCCTCGGTGCTTGCTGCCCCTAACTTCGACAAACCTTTTCAGTTGGAGGTGGATGCTAGCACGGCAGGGGCGGGTGCAGTCCTCCTGCAGGAAGATGAGGAAGGAATTGATAGGCCAGTCAGTTTCTTCTCAAAGTTCAATGCGTGTCAGTCGAAGTACTCTACCGTTGAACAGGAGATACTAGCGTTATTGCTAGCTTTACAGTTTTTTGAAGTCTATGTTGGCTCCAGTGCCGTACCTGTTATGGTCTTCACAGACCGTAACCCGTTAACATTCCTCAAACAGATGTACAACCAGGACCGTCGCCTCATGCGGTGGGCTCTGATTGTACAAAGGTACAATTTAAGTATTCATTATGTGAAAGGTTCCACAAATGTAGTTGCCGACAACTTGTCGCGTGCTCACTGTGTGTAGGAGTTGTGCATGTTTGCTATAGTTGCAAACTTAGGGTTTGCGTCTTTTAGGGTGGGCGTGTTACGTCCACAGTGCTTTCTGTTGCTCTGTGTTCGTATGTGTATTTGTACCTTGTTTCTCTGTGTGGTTGTTGCAGGCTAATTGGCTTCCTGATCGCCGGTTGCAGCTGATTGGTCGGATTTCGGGCTGATTGGAGAGCTGACTTCCGCCCGCTCGTCAGTCGTTGTAGCTGGTTCAGCCTGCATATAAGCCACAGAGTTCTGAAGTCTCCCGCTCGCTCGCTGCTGCTTTGCTGTTTGGTCTGTGTTGCTGTCTGTGTGTTGGAAGAACATTTGTGGATCAGTGCTTTGTGTGTTGTGACTATTGTTTGGGTTAAAACCTTTTTCATTTGTTTCCAGGGGGAGGGGAAAGCCATTGTGCTTTAGACAAGAGGCCCTGGGGTATACACCACCCGTAGATTTACTTTGTCTAAAAACACTAGGTAAGACCTGGGTGGACCACCCCCTGTATTTTGGTTAGAGCACCGGCGCAAGAGGTGCTAGTTAGGTTAGTTCTTTGTTTGGCAGGTAAGGTAGGGTTAGGTGTTTGGGTTTATTTTTACTTTCTTTGCTTTGGTTCTGTCCAGCCCCTTTTCCCTATTTTACCGTGATGAGAAATAAATGCTCTTTTGAACGATAGTCCTGCCTTTGTCATCCGTACTCGCACCCACGACCCCATACCCATTCTCACCATACCCAGGGGGCTTCACGTGTAGCGGGGTGTTGCGCTCTCTCCTCCGGGAGGCGTGCGTAACAGTGGAAATATTAAAACTACATTGCCTAGATTAGCTATTTACTGTATTTAAAATGCAGAACGTTTTCTAATTAGTTGTCATCGTGCCTTTATTTTTGCACGGTCTGACCCACGGGCACAGATGAGGCCAGAGCCCAGGCCCGGTTCGATGTCACAGAAAATAAATTAGCCCGGCCCCAAAAAAGATTTTAAAAAACAAAGATACTGACGTTGTAACAGTGTGCACAATGCCAAAATTAACAATTTACACTGTTGTTAAACAATGAGAGCAACAGTGGAACCCAGGAAATTAAAATAAATTAATACTATATTTTTAGAACTGTTAAGTATGCTGGGCTTTATAATTATATTGCTTATTTTGATTATTTTAAGACTGTTTGAACTTGCGCACATCACGTCGTTCTATGGCCTGTTTTTAATTTGTGATGTACCCCTCGCAACCTGTCCAATATGAAGATAATAATATGAAGATAATACAAAATAAAATGAATAAACCTGTTTATTTTATTTTGTATTATCATCTTATTATTTAATAATCATATTAGAGGGTTGTTTTTACTTTTCCAAATCTTTTGAATAATATTAATATTGTAACACAATTATGGCACAAGTTGATACACACAGGGTTGGGTAGGTAACTTTTTATATGTAATCCGTTACAGTTACAAGTTACCTGTCCAGATTTGTAATCAGTAACGTAACTTTTTGATTACCTTACTGAGTTTGAGTAATCTGATTACTTTGAGATTACTTTCATATTAAGAGGCATTCGAAAACAAATAGGAATAACCTATTACCAACTGACCATCTTTTCGGGGATTAATCAATTTTAAAGTTTACAGGGCTGGCCAAAAATGGAATTTGCATTTTACCTTATGGGTTATGTATAGTGCCTTTGGAAAGGGTTTCTAAACCATTGCTTTGAACTTAAATATGATTGGGCTACATCTCTACATTACATGCTAAAGGTCATTTCAATTAATCCAATAACACTCGATCTTCCAGAATCTGACTTATTTTATCTGAATATAACCCAAAATCTAAGGATGTTAGCCTATTCTGTTGTGTTTTATTCATGTTTTTAATTGCATCAAAACATTGTTGAAAAATAAATAACACTTGTATATAAAAATCAAGATATCCGTATCTTTTCACGCGTACACTAAATCGGCAGTAGTCTGATGTTTTGCTCCACAACCACCAACATTTTCAAAATGTTGCAGAAACCCTAAGCACTCGAATGCAACTTCGCAATCGTGAATACCTGCGCGTAAATAAGTTTTACCCGTGCGAACATAACCTGCGATTAATAGGGCCACCAGCAATGGATTTTCAAAATGCAAATGAAATAAATTGTGATTATACACCTGCACTCGTAGCTTAAAGTCAATGCAGGGGCAAAAATCTGATATCAAGTTTGGAGGGGACAATTACATAACATTTTCTCAAGAGCAATTTTTGAGGGGGACACCAAAAGTAGTGCTGTAATACTTATTTAGTTTGCACCATCAGTATGCTTGCTACTGTAGCTCTGCAAATTCAGCTATTGTGTGCGAACCCTACCAAAATAAAACAGATTTACTGGATTAGACTCACGTAAGCTAAGTGCATTGAGTGCCTTTCAGAAGGTAGACACGAACACTCGTCACGAAGGAACACATCCACTGCTTACACTGCACTGCACTGCAGGCTTCTGTCATTGACTCGAATTCAAACAGCTGCAAAAGCTGGTTGATGTTACTGTAGCTTGCTAGCAAACATCAGCTAACCGCTAGCTAACATAAAGTGTAACCTGTAATTCAATGCAGAGAAAATTAAGGCTGGTAACTGTTAGAAATGTTTTTTTATTGTATTGAATGGTAGAAGTAAACAAATGTCTAACATTTCCTTTGTTTGACCTACTTACTGAAAGTCAACCACCAACGACAGACAGTCAGATTCCCACTCACGCACTGTACCTGCACCATGTGCTACTGTTGAGGGCTGGGGGGCAGTGGATCAAATCATTGTGAGGCAAAGGGCGGGGGTGTCGCAATTTTTTAAAACTTAAACACGCTATTAACTGTCTATAATCAGCACAAGTGCTTACATTGCGTCTTATTACTATTATTGAAATTACATAGTTATGTTTACATTTCTATATTGGGGGGGGGCAAATTGTAGTTTGTGGGGGGTCATGTGAGGGGTCAGGATGTGGGGGGTCATGCCCCCCCCCCCGGGATTTCCGCCAATGAGTCAATGTCGTCAGCAGCCAATGATAACCAATGAACGCAATGTTCTGAGATGCAAAGCAAGCAGAACCACATGGCCTACCTGTATGGACGGAGTTGAGGTGGCTGCATCAAATGCAAATCGTTATCCTTTGGTAGAGTGCTTACCAACACACCTTTTCTCCTCAAATTTCCTGATAAATTCCATTTAATGTTTTATCTTGAAGGCAGCTCCATGTTACAGCTATCTAACAAATAGTTGGCTAATCTTCTAAACAATTCCTGTCTGAGTTGTTCTGTGCATTTGACTAACCTTTAAACTTGAAAAAGATATAACACCAAGTAGGCCTAGTACCTATCAATGTTCTGAGAAAGATGCGTCGATAATAGATAACTAAATTACATTTTATATGGGTCGGCTAATATTATCGTAGACACAATCTGTTTTTACCAGCAATCCAACTAGCGCTTCGTCCGTCACTAATCTGGTCATGCGCGCCCACCTTTGCGCGCATAATGATCACACACACAACAACTGAGGCGCGCAATTGTTCTTTTGGTTCAAATAACGATGTTTTTAGAACATTAAATAAAAAAATCAAACATGCAACGTGTCATATTTATTTCGCGCACCTATTCTTTTTCAATTGAACTAATCCAATAAATAATCATACATTTTTTCAAAAGTATCTGTAATCCCATTATAATATTTTAGTTACGTAACTGATTACAGTTACTGTTTTTCTGTAATCCATGTAACACTTTATCCGACAATTTCCATGTATGACAAAAATGTATTGATGGTCCTAGCTATCTAGTATTGTGAGTTTTATTATCCTGACTTGGTTGTATGTTTCAAACAGTCAGAAACAAACCATTTTATTGATTACACGTCTGGCACACAAGCTTACATCCAGAGCTTACTCAACTTGTTGCATCACAGAACCTGTGTATTTTATCTTGATTTATTAGTAGCCCATTACTATTATTACAATTTATGTAAATATTATTCCACAAATGTATGAGTCATTCATGCTTTAAATATAACAAATATAGTCTTAGATTATGAAATAATAAACATAGCAATTTTATTGGTAGACCTATTATTGCCCAATTATTAAATCCTAGATTGACAGAGGCTAAAAGAATATAACAAAAGAACCATTCATTTCGAGGTCAGTGCCCCTGGTATCGTTTGTTTCTTGACACATGAATCTGTCATGTGAACTAGAGCATATACAGGTGCATCTAAAAAAAATTTAATATTGTGGAAAAGTATTTTTTTTTCCGTAATTCAAATCAAAATGTGACACCTTCTAGATTCAATACACATAAAGTGAAACATTTCAAGCCTTTTTTGTTTCAATCTTGATGATTATGGCTTACAGCTCATGGAAATTAAAAATCCAGTATCTCAAAGTATTAGAATAAAAAATGTATAATACAGAAATGTTGACCTGGAATGAATGGCATGAGACACACACAATATCATAGAATAGTCCTGCAGTTACCATGCCAGTTAATATGAAAGACAAAGGCTTCATGAAAGATAAAGGCAATCGCCTCTAGTGTTGTTACATGTTTACATCAAGACTGTATGTGGCAATTCTTGGATGTGTACCTGCTTCTTTCTGCAGTGCTCCTACCATTGATACTGCAAATCTATAAGTACTTTATGGACAATGTTGTACTGGTGTTTTCAAGGACAACCCCAGGCATTCTATTCCCAGAGAACACTTACTGTCACAATCTCCTGGATCTGAGATGAAGTTGCCCCTGGAAGTTATTCTTAGAAGCCCAGAACAGACTCTTCCTCTCTGGAACCTATTGGGTTCTTCAACCCATTCTGGAAACATTTGCAAACCATATTTTATATTGAAAAAAAATAATAAAAATGTGCTTAGCGATACAGTTGAGGAGGAGGAAGAACACTTTCTGAATTAACTGGAATTGCCCAAAACCATGCTTAGAGATTTGTAATATTGGGCCCTCAACCCTGTTTTACCACTGCAAGACCAGGCTTTATTCTACTTTGAGGATCTAACTGGAGGTCCCCTAGAGACAGAACATATTGCCAAGTGCTGGCGGGCTAGATGTCAGATTGGGAAGCAGATCTGTCATATGCATTGTTGTATCCTCAATGTAAAACGTACAGTATCTTTCACAGGAGCTTGATTAGCTGTGATTTGCAACAGTGTTCATCCCAACAGATGCTGCGTGTCTATTAGGAGGTGCATGTGTGTCTATTAGGTGTGTCTTAGCTTCCTAAGTTTGGACTCTATTTGCATATGCATAGAACTGAAATATGTATTACTTATATTTGGTGATGTTATTGAACACTTTAAGGACCTGATGTCCAACAAAAATATAAATCTTACTGTCCAAAAAAGTGTATAGGATTAGGTAATACAAAATATGATTTCGGTAATACAATTACTATTATTTGTAGTAATTGGCAAGAGCGGGAAATGTTTTCTGAGATTTTTCAACTGTTCTGATGACACAGTTGCAATGTGTAGCAAAGAATGTTTTAGAGGTTTATTTGAAGAAAAAAAATGCATGGAAACCTTGCCTCAATTAAGCATGGGACTACCAGTACAAATTCATGTGCATTTGGAAAACGCATATCTGTACTGACAATATTTTGTAAACAGGAGGAAAGCGTTCTACAATCAATCCGAACCAGTTCTGCAATCAACAGCATCTGCAAAGCTGAAATGAGTTGGCCACCAGTTGTTCTAGTTATGTACCAGTTAACCCATTGGATTACAGCTTTGAGCTTTTGAGTTTAAGTGGCACATCTAGCTTTTCCGGTCTAGCCTCTGGTTGTGAGGTTCTTCAGACGGATGAGTGGTAGACTTCAAATTAAGTGAGCAGTGTGAACCGGTCATCATAAACAAGAGGATCACTTCAGCTGGCCGCCAGGTGTCGATTAATTGGGAAATGGGCATCATGCATCAGTGCCTCTTAGTCACATCAGCAATACTCTTCACCAGTGGTAAATATAGTGGCATTGCAGTCTGGGCCGAACCTAATGTACCATCAAATAACAAAGAAGACAACCCATTACAGCACTGTGCAGAGATCATATCTCATTCCAGCTGTCGATAAAGAATACAAATTTTGACTAAAACAAATCATGTCAACACTACCCAAGTACATGGTGGATGGCAGAGCAAATAACATCTGTGGAGATGGTCGTTTAGATTCTCCTGGCTGCTCGGACATATACAGATTTATGGATGACCAAACCAAAGAAATCATTGTCTGCGACCTGGTGCAGGTTTTTTTATTTTAATTATTATTTTTTGACTGAACTTGAAAAGCTGAATACTGAATTAGGCAATATATTTAAATGTTTTTGGTGGACATGCAAAACTAAAATTGTAAAATGTTTTAAATTGATCTGTCCTCTGTGTTTTATCTTAGGTTTCAGAGGCATCAAGCTCACTGGCTATGAATGCAGGTGGGGGTTTGAGAGGGGAACTGAGTATTCCATGCAAAAGGGTGTGAAAGTTGACTGGATAACAGTTCAGGTGCCAACCGAACACAAAAAAAAACCATACAGGCACAACAAATAACATAAACAAGCCAAACATTACATGGACTTATCCATACAAACTTATCTCTCTGAATGTGTCTTGCTGTACATACCTTCACATATGCTACAGTCACAAGATGCAGGCCTCCTAAATGTACTTACAATTTCTAATATGACTATGTAAAAAAAAATATTATCCCATTAATTGGGATACTTCTTTGGACATTCAGAAATCAATTCTTAAAATCCAAAAATCAATTTAAAATAATCTATGCTTTTTCTTGGTGGAGGTACAGCAGGTTGATTTGGCCTAAACACTCTGGACACTGCCCACCAATACTTAATGACCTGCTTGCTGCTAACATTCAAAAAAGTACCAAAAAAGTAATGTACTCTCCAGGTGCAGCCAGAAAAGGACTGGCCGTCCCTCAGACTCCAGCTCGTCTTTAGGTTTCTTTCTAGATTCAAAGCCTACAATGTTTTTTTTTTCCTAGAGCCAGTGCATCAATTCATGTTGTTGGTTGCTCCTTGGGTTTCCAGCATTGGTATCTGTAAAATAACTTTGTGACAACTGCTGAATGCTGAAGTAAGAAAGGGATTTATAAAATAATTTGGATTGACCAAACAACCTCATAAAGAGTCTCTGTGTTATTTTTTATATAACGTCTCTTTTATTATACAGACATCAGTCTAGGTAGGCCTTTTACAAATGACTGAAACTAAAGTCCTGAATTCAGAGCATACCTTACATAAACTGAAGGCTGGAACTTGTGTAAACTTCACAGGCCGGTTTCACAGACACAGATTAAGCCTAGTCTAGGACAAAAAAAATCAAGTTCAATAGAAAACTCAATTGAGCTTGTTTTTTAGTCCTAGTCTAGGCTTAATCTGGTTCTATGAAACAGTCCCCATTACACTTAGGGCCGGTTTCATAGACACGGATTAAGCATAGTCTAGGACTATCAAGTTCTATAGAAAACTTGTTTTTTTAGTCCTAGACTAGGCTTAATCTGTGTCTGCAAAACCAGCCCTTTATGTGCACAATACCTCACAAAAACATGGACCTTTATTATGGAACCAGCAGTGATAAGAGCTTGTTTGAAGCAGTCTATAGTCTGTATTCTTCAGGCGATGAAACTCTCCGTTCTACAGATGCCATCGCTCCTTGTGTCACAGTGAGCGTTTGATAATACTTTAGTTCTGGCTTCTTTAGACGACCTCCTTGACTACCCAGTTCGGCCTGGTTTTCAGGGCTGAGAAACAAGCTCAATTAGTGTAGACAGGTGTATCGCCTTGTTCTCTGCCCGTACTCACCAGTCAGGCTGGGGTTTTCTGCAGAGCCCTAATGTCACTACGCAGCCCAAACATTCACGTCACCAAAAGATCTCCTTCAATAAGAAAGAAAATACCAGGAAATCCAACACAAGTGTAATACATGGCATTGTGTGAAGGGTGAGTATCTCATTAACCTTTTTTTAATCACAAGTAGTGAACATTTAATTAGGCTACACATTTTCAAAGAACGTCAAAACGTCTCTTCAAGTCTTTCCCTCATTTAGTACCCAACCTGAAGACATGCTAGAGCCATCTAAATTCATGCCAATAGAATAATCACCCTTTTCCTGCTCTACATAAGTCACACTTTATTATGCTCATTACCCTGGGTGTGTCCCTTTTGATCTCCTTTGTTACATAGCCAGGGCCATGGCTAGGAGTCTTGGGCCCCCAGAAAAGATATATGCCTGGGCTCCTTTACTTATAGATAACATTGACATTATTACGATTGGTGGGTCCTGCCATGCTGTGGGCCCCGTGAATCATATCCACCTTTCCCTGAGTTAGCTATGGCCCTGTAGATACCAGTCTGGAACAGTATGAGATGAATGAAAAATTAAATTAGCATTGGAGTTCACAAGCCATCAGGATGTTAGGATCAGCTCATAGCTATTGTAGACATGTAACCTGGTTTCATGTAAACTTAGTTTAGTTTTTCTAGGAATCAAGAAATAATACACAGCTTTGGCCAACCAGAAAGAGAACAAGCTTCTTCAGCCCTGGATTCAATGAATTACAAACCATTTATGGTTTGCATGCGCATGTTTTTATGGTTTGCATGCGCATGACACAGAGGGAAATTGAAACAAGTTAATACAGAATTTTTACAATAACTCATTTGTATTGACAGTGACTGCTTACAGCTTTTCTGTACTAAAAATTGTATTATCAAACAACCATTTATCCATCTCCATTTAAACACATTTTTAAAGTGCATTTTATCTTCGACTAATAAGTTTGTAGCCTGCTTACAACAGTCTGAATCTGACACTTTAGTAAGCAGGCGGTCTGGTCTGGGGAAATTAAACTGCACCAGTGCTTAAGAACATGCAATATATGCAATGTGAATGTCCCTTTTGGTAATAACCAGACATATCAGTGGTTGTATCATGCCAGTCACCTCATGAATACGGAGTCTCTTGATTCATTTTAGTTGATATGATGGCACTAAACTCTAATTTACAACCTTAGCCTAACACTGTTTCCTCAGAAGCAGAAATTAGTGCCAGCTTGTCCTTAATCTGACAAATTTTGTACAACTGTACGAATTGAGACAAGTCTAGAAATCATATCTTTACCATTTACATGGACTGCACAGATGGAGAGAAAACGGAGATGTAAGACCTGTCTAGTCCAGGACTACACTGCAGATCAGAGAAGGAAATAAAGCTTGATAATGTATCGTATACTGTACGTTCGCTTGAAAATATCATATACTGATAAGTTCAACATCCTGTTATACATTGTTTTGGGGGTGAAAAAAATGACCTTGGTCAAATGGTTCAGTTAAAACACACTGGCAAGTGTTCACCCATCCAATATACACAGAGTTGCAAAGAAAAGGCTTTATATCTCAGACTGGCCAATAAAAAGAAAAGATTAAGATAAGCAAAAGAACACAGACACTGGACAGAGAAAGAACAAAGCCTAGAAGGCCAGCATCCCGGAGTCACCTCTTCAGTGTTGACGTTGAGACTGGCGTTTTGTGTGTACTATTTAATGAAGCTGCCGGTTGAGGACCTGTGAGGTGTCTGTTTCTCAAACTAGACACTATAATGTATTTGTCCACTTGCTCAGTTGTGCACTGGGGCCTCAGACTCCTCTTTCTGTTCTGGTTAGACCCAGTTTGAGTTATTCAGTGAAGGGAGTGCTACACATGCCTATATGAGATCTTCAGTTTCTCTGCAATTTCTTGTATGGAATAGCCTTCATTTCTCAGAACAACAATAGACTGACGAGTTTTATGAGAACGTTCTTTGTTTTTGGCCATTTTGAGCCTGTAATCGAACCCACAAACACTGATGCTGAAGATACTGAACCAGACTAAAGAAAGCCAGTTTTATTGCTTTTTTAATCAGCACAACAGTTTTCAGTGGTGCTAACATAATCACAGAAGGATTTTCCAATGATCAATTAGACTTTTAAAATGATACACCTGGATTAGCAAACAACAATCCATTGGAACGCAGGACTGATGGTTGCTGATAATGGGCCACTCTATGCCTATGTAGATATTCCATTAAAAATCAGCTTCCAGCTACTATAGTTATTTCCAATATTAACAATGTCTACACTGTATTTCTGATCAATTTGAATTTATTTTAATGGACAAAATTAATTTGCTTTTCCTTCAGAAACAAGGAAATTTCTAAGTGAAACTTTTGAACAGTAGTGTATATGAATTTGAATATTCTACTTTGTGAATGTGTATACCCTAACACTGAGGTTTTTTTTATACTTACTGTTTTAATAAGGTCAGCTGGAGGTTTTTCAAAGTGCTATGCTGAATTACACACAGAAGCATCTCCACATCAAAACTGATCCAATAATTGCAAGGACACAGCTTTGTTACGGATCATAATGAGAATGTCATACACAAGCCACCACCAAAGCTGATGGTCAAAAATTCTAGTCACATGTATTACTTTTTTGCCAGCAGTTGTGCACTACTGTTGTCTGGGAAAGTGAAAATAATGTGATAATGTGTATCATATTTGTCTTTAAATATTATGTAGAGTACTATAGAAACACAACACAAAGCTCGTACAGGCATTGTCTCTTGTTCTGTCAGCCATCTACATTCTTCTGAGAATTATAGGAAACAGATGGGTGTGTAAATATGCAGGAAGTGATGCACAAAAAGACAGGCAGACTCAAGAGCAAAGTGAGAAGGCTGTAACATCTATGAAGACATGTATGTGACACCCAGTTCAGATTGATCCCCAGGAAACACACAGTATATACAGTTTATCATATTTCTTATTGAAGAGTTCACCACAGTATACATTCACAGAATTAGGTTCTGGTAGGCCAACGCATTGTACGGTAACCCATTTTTGGATAACTTCTGGGTCATCCGGTTTCAGTTGTCCGTGAGCCAGTGAACAACCCCACATCCACGGTTACAGGCAGTCCCTAAGGTACAGGGAAAGACAGTTTCACACAGAAAATCCCAGGCTATTTACCCTTAAAACAGCACACCGCAGACTAGTAAGGGTATACAGAGCAAAATACCCAATACACACACACTGCATGCTACATCATACAACCCATGCGTAAGGTAACTCATGGAAGTACGCGTAAGGTAACTCATCGTCATCATCTCTCCGCTCGTGCCCTGCATCACTCCCCTGCAGATACTTTGGCCAGTCCGTGTAAGTGGCAGGTGTCCAATCAACAACTGCCATACACCTGTTACTCATTGTCCACACACATAATGTCCATTAGCCCACCCAGTTCACATATCACCCCACCTATACTTCACACAGGGGACACATGCACCAGAATAAAGAACAGCTTGCCTGTCCACCTACCTATTGTCTCGTGTCCAAGATCTTACAGTTGTCAACCGTAGTTTGAGTCAACACATTAGTAGTTGTCAGCTAAACAATGACATGATAGTATTGACTTACATTCTTCTCTTTTCTCCTAGGAAATATCCAGTTCAACATTATATTTCCCAAGCAATAAAAGCAGTTGGTTGAGTGCAAACTATCCCAGCCAACGCTTCAAAGCTTCAGACGTTGTTGCACTACACAGATCTCACTTTCAACTAAGATCAACATTTCTCTGTAGAAAAATTGTACAGTACCAGTCAAAAGTTTGGACACACCAGAGTATTTCTTAATTTTAATTTTTACTATTTTCCACATTGATGAGTAATTGCAAAAACATGAAAAACTAGGAAATATCACATATGGAATCATATACACTGCTCAAAACAATTAAGGGAACAGATAAATCTCACACTGGGAACAAAATATAAAAATCAAAATTTACTGTACTTTACTGTACATTGTGTAATTCGTTGAGAACAAAATTACATAATAATGGTCAGTGGAAACCAAAATCACCAACCAATTGAATGGTGGATTCAAACACCGAAAATCAAAAGTAAACAATTGAAATCACAGGCTGACTATGGTTCTGAGGATTTCATCCCGGTACCTAACAGCAGTCAGGGTACCGTTGGCTAGCATGTGGAGGTCTGTGTGACCCTCCAAAGATATGTCTCCCCAGACCATCACTGACCCACAGCCAAACCTCTCATGCTGGATGATGTTGCAGGCAGCAGAAAACATCAATCAATCCCATTTTTTATAAAGCTCTTTTCACATCAGCAGTTGTCACAAAGTGCTTTTACAAAACACCCAGCCTGAAACCCCAAGGAGCAAGCAAAAACAGCGTTGAAGCACAGTGGCTAGGAAAAATTTTCTAAATGGGGTCAAAATTTAGGAAGAAACCCAGGCTCAGAGGGGTGACCAGTCTACTTGTGGCTGTGCCAGGGGAACATTTTAAGAGTACTAATAGTTGTAATAATTAATAAATGCATGGGGGCTAATTAATAAATCCACAGTCTATATAACCTAATCCAGGTCAGAAGCATGACCAGGTGGACAAGGACAGGGACAACCCAGGGGGGATGGTCAGCAGAGAGGCAGCTGGAATTATCAGGTATCGTCTTGATCTGCAACGGAGGGGCTAGACCCCATGTCCACCCAAGTTTAAACTGAGCAGGAGATAAGGACATTTTTAGAAAGCGCATTCCTTAGATTCACAAGGATTCACAGTGGAGAAGGAGAACTGACCCTACTCCCCCCAGCAGCGTAAAACCTTGGGGCTGAGACAGGGGTGTCCAGTGACACTGTGGCTCTTTCCGGGGGAGGCCCCAGAGTCTGCATTTCTAACCTTAATTGGCAGATCATTCCATAGTAGTGGAGTTCTATGAGAGAAGGCCCTGCCTCCAGCTGTTGGTTTAGAAATTCTAGGTACAATTAGAAGGCCTGCATTTTACGATCTTAGGTTATGTGTAGGTATGTATGGCTGGATCATTTCAGTGAGGTAAGTAGGGGCAAGTCCAGGTATTGCTTTATAGGATAACAATAAAACCTTAAAATCAGCCTTAGCCCTAACAGGCATCCAGTGTAAAGAGGCTGGTACTGGAGTAACGTGTCCAAATGTGTCTAAACACGCCTAGCAGTTACGAAATGACATAGGACAGACCAGTTTTAGAGACTATTCTGTATAGAGGACTAAATGTGCCATAATATGAAATTAATTAATATATAAATAAATATATAAATAACTAAATAATGAAATACTTAAATAATTAAATATATAAATAAATACACATTGCATTTGCATTGTGTACACTTATGCATCGCCCAAATGAAATAGACATTTCATTTGCATGGTGTGAAGTTGTGTGTCGTCCAACTGCAATGGGGTGGGACCTAACCCACTTGATAGAGCTGTCCACACTTGGACTGTTTGTTTTATGCTTGGAACACTGTGATTGGACTCTTGAGAGCAAACTATCAGATGAGATCTGTCAATCAAGTAGCACAGAACGAGTTTCAGTGTTGCCTTATCTATTGTTGAAACATAATTGGGCCACTTTGAAAAGAGGACCGGAAAAGTGGGTGTGTCTTGTTTGTGCCAGGCTGCGAGTACAGTTCTATAGCTCAAAAGTAGGCGTATGCCTTTACAAGGTATGTCTTAGAGCCGTTTGAAAACGTCCAGAAAAATACAGATTTCACCAAAGCAATGTTTTTTAGTTGCCGATAAAATACACAGACACAAGGTGTTTGATGTACTGGATAATTTTAATGCCAAAATATTGAATGTCATGGATCATGTTGCACCAGTAAAGGTAAAGAAAACTATGAGCAAACAGAAAACACCATGGAGAACCACCATGATGGTAAGCGCCCTGAAAAGAGAATGAGGGAAAGCGGAACTTAAGTGGCGCTTTCCCTCATTCTAAAACTAAACTTCAATTTCACTAGGACATCTATAAACAAAGCCTTGGTAGCTTCAACAATGAGTTACGCAGGGCCAGACAGCAACATTTATCGGGAATGAACAAAAAGAATATCAACAATACCCACACTCTATTTGCCATGGTCGACAAGCTTACAAACCCAAAAAAGCAGATAGCATTAGAACTCATGTCCACTGTGAAATGTAATGAATTTGCGTGTTTCTTTAGTGTAAAAATTATAAGTATTAGACAGACCATCATAACTACACAGTCTAACAAGGAAACTGTACCGTCACTACGACCACCAAGACATAACTTGGTTATTATGTCGCAATTTAATACAATTGATCAAAAATCCCTAGAAGAAACAGTTCTTAAAGCTTACATCTTAAAGCTTCCGCATTTTGTCTCGAAACACTGCCATCAGACTTTTTTAAAACAATTTTTAACTCTACAACAATGGACCTACAGTAAATAGTTAATGGCTCTCTGCAATAAGGCATTTTCCCAATGTCTCTAAAAACAGCTGCCATTAAGCCCCTATTAAAAAAGAGAACACTGTATGCATCTATATTGAACAACTATAGACCAGTATCAAATCTCCCTTTTATAGCCAATATCATTGAGAAGGTTGTCTTCAATCAACAACAATTTTGTGACCTCAAGTGGTCTCTTAGACAAATTTCAGTCAGGCTTCCGACCTCACCACAGTACTGAAACTGCCCTGATTAAAGTTTTAAATGATATACGGCTGAATACTGATTCAGATAAAATAACAGTTCTGGTTCTATTAGATCTCAGTGCAGCATTTGACACTGTAGATCATAGAACACTTGTAGATAGGCTGGAAAATTGGGTAGGACTCTCCGGGACAGTCCTTGATTGGTTCATATCTTATCTAGATGGCCAGAGTTACTTTGTCACCATTGGTAATCATGAATCTGATAGGGTGGCTATGACATGCAGTGTTCCCCAGGGATCAGTTCTTGGACTGCTTCTGTTCAATCTCTATATGCTACCTCTGGGCCAAATTCTACAGAACAGCAACATTAACTACCACAGCTATGCCGATGATACTCAAATATATATGACTTTCGAACCATATGACAACAGCTCAATTGACTCACTTTGTCACTGTATAGAGCACATAAATACCTGGATGAACCAAAATTGTCTACAATTAAATCAAGATAAAACTGAGATTATTGTGTCTGGCAACAAAAATAAAAGAACAAGTATTAGTAAAGAGCTGGATTCTCGGGCCCTTAAAACCAGGGATCAAGTGCGTAATTTTGGTGTGCTGATAGACTCAGACCTCACATTTAACAGTCATATCAAAGCGGTCACCAAAACAGCATTCTATCATCTTAAAAATATAGCCAGAATCAAAGGTTTGGTGTCAGAAAAAAAAAGACCAAGTGAAACTCATCCATGCTTTTATCTATTGTAGGGTTGACAACTGTAATGGCCTCTTAACTGGACTCCCCAAAAAGACTGTAAAATAGCTACAGCTCATTCAGAATGCTGCAGCTAGAATGTTAAACAGAACCAAGAGAACAGAGCACATCACTCCGGTTCTTAACACTGGCTTCCAGTCAGTTACAGAATAGATTTTAAAGTGGTGCTTTTAGTTTATAAATCTCTGAATGGTTTAGGACCCGAATACATTTCTGATATGTTTGAAGAATATAAACCGAGCAGGACTCTTAGATCCATGAACACAGGTCAGCTAGTAGAGCCCAGAGTCCAAACTAAACATGGAGAAGCTGCGTTTAGCACTTATGCTGTACACAACTGGAATAAACTACCAGAAGATCTTAGACGTGCCCCAAACGTATACATTTTTTAATCCAGGTTAAAAACACTTCTCTTTCCACACGCCTATGACTGAGCACTTAAACGTAACTGTACTGTTTAGCCTTACAGCTTTTATAGCTTCCTATGTTTTTATCCCGTTTTTATTATTTTTCTATTTTCTCATTCTATGTTTTATTATTATGATGGTGTTTTGATGTTTTCATTTGAGTATTTGTTTTTATGCTATTGTATTTTTATATTTTTTCTTTTTCCTTGTAAAGCACATTGAATTGTTTCTACGTATGAACTGTGCTATATAAATACACTTGCTTGCTTGCTTAAACAGAGGGAGTTAGGCCAGGTCGTGCAGGCTGGACAAAACAGACACAACTCATGTCACATTCTCCACTTCCTCGTTATAATTGGATTTAAAATTCATAACAACACGTTACTCCTGGCACCCATTCAAAAACTGAATAGGCCTGAATGTATCAGTCAGATACACTATGCTGTATCCAGAGCAGCCCCTGACGAGATACTGAAATCGTTTTTTTCCTCTCTATTTTCCACAAGTGGGCTACAGGTTTGTTGCATTTTATTTGCCATTTATGCAGACAAAACAAGCGCGCAGTGTTGCCAAAATAAGTGCAGTGTGCAACTGAAATATCATTATCATCGACTGACAGGCTGCTACTATTGGTCATTGGTCAATGTTGGAAGACAAGGCAAGCTGCCTAACTGATTAGCAACAGGCATGCTTAAGCTTTCTGTATTAGGTTCTCTAATTGTGTAGCCTCCTAGAAACTACACATTTGAATGGGTTTAACACTAGAACCACTAGGCCTTTCAGACGCCCAGTATCCGCCAGAGCCGAACACCTTTTGGCGTCATTAGCATACGAATCGTCCAGCATGGAAATTCTCTCCCGCAGCATCACCTTCCAGCCAGACCATCAGTTCATCTACTGGGTTGTCATCAAACTAGAATAATCTAAAAAATGATGAATTATAGAACTTGTTTGTTTTAAATGGTTAATGAATTTGAAAAATACAAGAATGTGTTTGTATTGAAGGTCTTATCATACGAAAAAAAAGACTAAAAAAATGATACATAGAATGATTATTTCTAAGCACACAGGCTATAGTATTTTCATTTGTTTATTAGGTCCTACAAATGTACAAAATGAAAATTACTCAACACTTAAATTATTCAAAGATAAATCCATTAGAATTTAGTTTCATTTGATCTAATTTTGATGATGTACAAGGTAAAATAAGAGACATTATTGACTAGTTTGCGGCAATCAAAGGATATACGCATGATTAGCCTGCTGTTTCACTAGATGCCTGTAAGTCGCATAACGCAACTCTCCTGCTTCCTGCCTTTTGCCAACCTTTCTTTCTTTTCTTACTTTTTAATTTTCTTTTAATCTTCTTTTAATCTTTTACATTTGTTTCATTTTTGTTCTATAATTGTTTTAATCATATTTTTACAATTTTATGTAATTTTTAAAAGAGGAGCTCAGCATAGTTCTTTTGTAT
>JACXGI010004113.1:0-23940 GCA_016801175.1 Esox masquinongy
CCGCCGACAGTGCTCCCTCCTCCGCCGACAGTGCTCCCTCCTCCGCCGACAGTGCTCCCTCCTCCTCCGACAGGAATGGGATGAGTAGAGTGACTGGACCTTACAGGAACCCCCCTCGTGGGCGGCACCTGACGCCCGAAGCAGCTGCGCTGGAGGACGCGGAAAAGGTAAGGTAAAATGCCACCGGTGACCAAGCGCGTGCACCCTACATTTCCATACATATCCAGAAAACGAATCGTTAGAATCGTATGAATGACTTTAACTTAAATCTAGGAATACTAACTAAAAGAATGCTATATAATTTTCTCTTTGGCTAATTCTTGTCCTCCTGGTAGATCTGGACAAAACCGGTCGCCATTTCGCGCTGGAGTCTTCTATTGTTTCTTTGTCTCCGGAATCCCAAATGGCGTTAGTTCAATGGCTTATATAGCCTATATTTGACCTTTGTTACGTAGGAATGATGGGACGTCATACAGTTCAGTCCCATGGTAAAGATAAACAAGATGGCCGTGTCCCTGATCACTGATCAATAATGGTGATGACCAATGTAGTTTTCATTCCGTTTATGCAAGATAGCTCTTTGTTTTCATCCAAAACGTTTTAGATCATATTTGAACGTAAATCAAGAGGCCAAGGAAGGTTATTCTGTCCAGGAACTCTTTCTACCAGGTAATACGTAATGGACACTTAGCTCAAACATCTGAGTGACGAACCATCCAGATAAGCAATGAGTATATCGCTTTTTATGTTTATTTATACATCTATAGCACCGAATTATGTCGTTTGTATTATAAAAATGCTATAAAAATGTTCTTCTGTTGACATACTATGGGGATGTCCTTTTATTTTTGGCATATAGTTGGGTTTCATGCCCAGATTTTTGGGAAAAATTATTGCCAACTGCGCTACTGATCCTCTGCTGCTATCTGGTGGCCATTTGGTGTCATTACATGTCATTTATACAAAAATGCCTTACCTGTATTTCATAAAATTCTGTTTCATCTCTAGGCTGAAGAACCAACATTATTTGGGGAATAATGTTGGTCAGACTCGCTGGCCAGACTCGCTGGCCCAGGTGGTACAGAGGCGTGGGTCGGCGATGTCGGTCCACATTATCCTTTTGTACGTGAAAGGCCAGGCGAAGGTGTTGGTGGGCTGTTTCCCAAACCTGAGTGTTGCGCTGGATTTTGGTGGCACGTGTTACCCCCGGATGGCCAGTACTCAGGGATGTGTGACACCATTGCAGAAGTTGGGGTCGGATGGTGGCAGGCATGAACATCTTGCATGCAGGGGTTTCTGGTGGGGCTGGTTCTGCTTGGGTAGCCTCCTGTATGAGGGATTGAATCTCCCATTGGTTCGGGCCTACTGGCAGGATGTCAGGAGGATGCACTCTGGGCCACATGAACAGACGGGATGCTCAAATGGTCAAGAAAGGGAATTGGCTTTAACCTTCGTTTTTCCTGGAAGACAGGAAATAGAAAAGTTGAACCGGTTGAAAAACAATGACCAGCAAGCTTGACAGGAATTCAACCTCTTAGCAGATTTTAGATATTCAAGATTGCGGTGGTCTGTCAGGACGGGGAAAGGTTGTTGGGAGCCCTCCAGCCAGTGTCTCCACTCTTCAAGGGCTAGTTTAAAGGCAAGCAACTCGCGGTTACCCACATCATAGTTCCGTTCAGCCGGCGACAAACAAAAGCACACGGGTGGAGTTCAGGAGGAGTTCCCTGACATTGTGACAGCGCCCCAACCCCTACTTTGGACGGGTCCACCTCGAGGTTAAACGGTTGAGTTGGGTCAGGTTGCCTGTGTTTTGGGACTCTGTTGACAACTGCTAATGTAAAAAGGGCTTTCTAAATAAATTTGATTGATTGAACAGGGATTAATTTGACCCCCCAATTGAAAAGCGAACTGGTGATCTGTGAAGTTACCTGCAGCCCCCGAATCGATCAGGCCCTCTAAGTGTAGTGTGATTCTGTTAACAGATATACTAGTAGGGACACAGAATTGATTTTGGGCACAGTTCAGGAATTTAGACTCTCCTACCTGGGCTGAGGCAGATGAACGAAACCTCTCTGGTCTGGTGGGACAAATAGGACAACTGAGCTGATGACCGTCTCCACCACAGTACAGACAGAAGTGGTCTCGTAGTCGTCGTGATCGCTCCGTTGGCGTAAGATCAATCAATCAATCAAATGTATTTATAAAGCCCTTTTTACATCAGAAGTTGTCACAAAGTGCTTTTACAAAACACCCGGCCGTAAAACCCCAAGGAGCAAACAACAGTAGTGTTGAATTTCAGTGGCTAGGAAAAACTCCCTAAGAAGGCCGAAATTGAGGAAGAAACCTAGAGAGGACCCAGGCTCAGAGGGGTGACCAGTCCTCTTCTGGCTGTACCGGGTGAACATATTAAGAGTACAAAGAGGGGATCGGCTCAGCTGCATGGGCTCTGGTTCAGCAGGATGACCGGGGGTCTCGTGGTAGGAGTGGGTATACAGAACCTGGGGGTAGATGTTGTCTGTTGATCTCATGAGGTTATCTATGAAAATCGACATCCTCACATACTGGCTTAGATCAGTGAGATCACCCCTACAGGCCATTTCTGCTTCTAAACCCTAATTCAACCCCGCCGGTAGATAGTCAGTAATGGGATAAGTAGAGTGACTGGACCTTACAGGCAGTGCTTCGGATAAAGTAAATATTGTAATTTTGAAAGCAACCAGATCCACCATGGCAATGACTTCTACAGTACACCGTATAACAGTACATTACGTATTTTTGCTTTAAATCAATTTGTCAATAGTGAGGTTTGGCAGTATTCTCTGGAATCCCAGGAGTGACAAATGTCAGTAAATGGTTATTAGTGATGAGTAAATGATTTCAAAGTATAGTGAAACAACAAAATAAATTGAAATATTTAACAGCACGTTGTCATTGTCACTGTTAGTAGAATAAAAATATTTATTCTACTCTTCCATTTTCCATTTACTCAACACCTCACGTTTATTATTTTCTCAGGCCTAGCACCGTTTAATCATGTATCTATTACCTGTTTTCGTCATGAGACGTTTCCCATTTTCCTCATTTCATATTATAATTAGAAGGGCGTGTCTAAAACCACGCAGGGAATAGAGTGGTTGTATCTAACCCTCAGTGCTAAACTGACTTGGAAAGTGGAACCGCCCATTTTTCTCCATCCTGGTTCCATGGGTCACGTTACCCATTCATTTTTACCATAGACGTTTCAAAAAATGACTGGTGATGGGCGTTTGCAATGATCAATCAGTCCGAAGCACTGTGCTTAATGATGGAAATGGAAATGTGTGATAAATAAAGTACCAAAAAACTTTTTCCAGCCTATGCTGTTTATGTTTGACCAATGTGTCCAATGAAGACATGTAAAAGTATACATTTTCTAATGCTCTTTGTGTGGTTAGGTTTAGGGTTATGCATTAGGGGTTAGGTTTAAGGTTAAGGTAATGTTTAGGTGTAATGTATTAAGTTTAGGCAAAATATATACGGAATAATGTTTCTGGTCCCCCACAAGGATACAATAGCAAATGTGTGTGTGTGTGTGTGTGCATGTGTGTGGTGAATAGTTAAAGTCACACAGCACCAAATGAGCCTGAACCTGGTAGCTGTGGAATAAAGAGGTCAGGTCTGTATGTGGTGGAGGCAGGATGTTGGAGAGGAAGAGAAAAGAGAGGAGAGGAAGTGAAAGAGAGAGAAAAAAAACACCACAGCTGCCTCTCTCTCTCTCATTCTCTCCCTTTGTGTCTCTGTCTGCCTGTCACTGAGGGTAGAGAACAGACAGGCATGGCTGTCACTCTGAAGGGAATCGTTGTTTGTCTTGTTCTGCTCTCCTTCACCCCTCAAGGTAAAGCCAGATCAGACAAATTATTGATTTATATCTTTCCAATGATATTCATATATTCAGTGATATTTATATTTCTGATGCGTTAAAATCGAGGTCAGAGAGACAGTTGCTAAGGTTTTAACTGTTGTGTGATTTGATTGACAGGTGTCCACAGTTTAGAGATATTCCATCATGAGTTTTTGAGAGCTGTAGTGGGTCAGGATGTCTCTTTGCCCTGTACCCCGAAGGAAAACACTCTCAAAATATTACAGGTGTGTAGTGTTCGGTCTTTACAGGGTTCCACAGCTGGAAACACAAATCCAGACACTCCTATCAATTTAGTGGGTAAAATACTAGTATTCCCATGATTAAACTTCGAAGTGGTCTTTCTGTAAAATCAGAAAATGGTGTGATGCATCATAGCTAGTATATATATTCTGTTCAATGGAGAAAGTAAAGTATGAAATACTTTCAACATGCTTTAAAACAGTGACCACAACATCCTGATAAACAGCTTTGAACTAGAAATACAATATTTATAAACTTGAAAGTTAAAATGTTGAGTCCTTTTTTAACTCTTAACTTGATACAAAACCCATAATAATGACACAACTCCTGTACATTCCTTCACTGACTTTGGTATTTTTGTATACAGTTGTGCTCATAAGTTTGCATACCCTGGCAGATATTGTGAAATTTTGGCATTGATTTTGAAAATATGATGACTGATCATGCAAACAAAACAGTCTTTTATTTAGGGATAGTGATCATATAAAACCATTTATTATCACATAGTTGTTTGTCTTCTTTTGAAATCATAATGATAACAGAAATCACCCAAATGGCCCTGATCAAAAGTTTACATACCCTTGAATGTTTGGCCTTGTTACAGAAACACAAGGTGACACACAAAGGTGAAAATGGCAATTAAAGTTGAATTTCCCAAACCTGTGGCTTTTTAAAATGCAATTGGTGTCGGTGTATAAATAGTCAATGAGTTTGTTAGCTCTCATGTGGATGCACTGAGCAGGCTAGATACTGAGCCATGGGGAGCAGAAAAGAATTGCCAAAAGACCTGCGTAACAAGGTAATGGAACATTATAAAGATGGAAAAGGATATAAAAAGATATCCAAAGCCTTGCAAATGCCATTCAGTACTGTTCAATCAGTTATTAAGAAGTGGATCTCTTGATACTAAGCCATGGTCAGGTAGACCAAGAAAGATTTCAGCCAAAACTGCCAGAAGAATTGTTCTGGATACAAAAAAAACCCACAGGTAACATTGTCGAGTTGCCAGAAAGAAGCCTTCACTGCGCCAATGCCACAAAAAAGCATGGTTACAATACGCCCGACAACACCTTGACACGCCTCACATCTTCTAGCACACTGTAATTTGGAGTGACGAGACCAAAATAGAGCTTTATGGTCACAACCATAAGTGCTATGTTTGGAGAGGGGTCAACAAGGCCTATAGTGAACAGAATACCATCCCCACCGTGAAGTATGGTGGTGGCTCACTGATGTTTTGGGGGTGTGTGAGCTCTAAAGGCACAGGGAATCTTGTGAAAATTGATGGCAAGATGAATGCAGCATGTTATCAGAAAATACTGGCAGACAATTTGCATTCTTCTGCACGAAAGCTGCGCATGGGACGCTCTTGGACTTTCCAGCATGACAATGACCCTAAGCCCAAGGCCAAGTTGACCCTCCAGTGGTTCCAGCTGAAAAATGTGAAGGTTCTAGAGTGGCCATGACAGTCTCCTGACCTTAATATCATCGAGCCACTCTGGGGAGATCTCAAACGTGCGGTTCATGCAAGATGACCAAAGACTTTGCATGAGCTGGAGGCATTTTGCCAAGACGAATGGGCAGCTATACCACCTGCAAGAATTCAGGGCCTCATAGACAACTATTCCAAAAGACTGCACGCTGTCATTGATGCTAAAGGGGGCAATACACAGTATTAAGAAATAAGGGTATGCAGACTTTTGAACAGCGGTCAGTTAATTTTTTTCTTGGTTTTCATGTTTTGTTTTATGATTGTGCCATTCTATTATGATTGTGCCATTCTACAATTGAATATGAATCCCATAAGAAATAAAAGACATGTGTTTTGCCTGCTAACTCATGTTTCCTTTACAAATGGTACATATATTATAAATTCTCCAAACATTTGAGCACAACTGTATATAGATTTTATAGCTGCCTAGATACTGAGATATAAATAAGCCTTACCAGAATTGTGGGTTTTGTGGTGTACTTGAGTGGTCCAACAGATTCATTTCTTAAAGATATTTCATACACATTTCACTGCTTGTATTGTATTCATATGTTTGCATTGCTTATCAATGTGCATTAAAGGAAAGTATGGTTTTGGATGGCCCAATTACATATATTTTAACTGGACTAGGATTTGATAATGTTTTTACATGTTAGTGTCCTGAAAAGCCACCCCGTAAGATTGCGTCTCTCTCTGTCTAAGAGCTATTTGACTGAAATGTACATGTAAATAATGTTGCAGATGGAATGGAAGAAGAAAGGAGAGGAAGAAGACCAGGCACTGGTGGTTTATAACCCAGAATTTGGCGAAGAATTCAGTTCGCCTAATGTGGCACTGAAGTCAGAGAAGGATGGAGTCATGAAGACTATTCTGGTCCTCAAAGCTCTGAAGGTCACAGACAGCGGGCGATACATCTGTGACTTGACCACCTACCCCAACGGTTCCATCCGGAAAGTCACTCAGCTGGAGGTCAAAGGTATGTAGTAATGACTGGCTGAAGGTCAAAGGTATGTAGTATTGACTGGCTGAAGGTCAAAGGTATGTAGTAATGACTGGCTGAAGGTCAAAGGTATGTAGTAATGACTGGCTGAAGGTCAAAGGTATGTAGTAATGACTGGCTGAATGTCAAAGGTATGTAGTAATGACTGGCTGAAGGTCAAAGGTATGTAGTAATGACTGGCTGAAGGTAAAAGGTATGTAGTAATGACTGGCTGAAGGTCAAAGGTATGTAGAAGTGTCTGGGGTGAACCTTAGCTGTCACTCTCATGAGTTTGATATCATGCTGCTGTTGTCATTGTTACTGTTAGTAGACCTACTAACATCAGGTCTATCAATGTTGTCGTGCTGTTGTCATTGTCACTGTCAGTAGACCTACTAACATCAGGTCTATCAATGTTATCGTGCTGTTGTCATTGTCACTGTCAGTAGACCTACTAACATCAGGTCTATCAATGCTATCGTGCTGTTGTCATTGTCACTGTCAGTAGACCTACTAACATCTGGTCTATCAATGTTATTGTACTGTTGTCATTGTCACTGTTAGTTGACCTACTAACATCTGGTACTGTTAGTAGCTGTTGTCATTGTCACTGTTAGTCGACCTACTAATGTTAGAACACAGATCTTTTTAATTCCTATATACTTTATCAATGTCACGATTCAAGGGAGGTGGAGGCAAACGCAGAGTAGAAAACTGAACTTTTAACTGATCAACTGAAATGAGAACAGGAATGACCAAACAAGGACATGACAAATCAAGGACACACAGAAAACACGAAGCGGTCCCTTCCGGCCGGGTCCGTTACAATCAAAGGTTAATCTGTAGGTAAATATACTTCAATTTTGCTTGCAAATGATTATTGTAGGAGGATTCATCAGATAATATGATAAAGAACATGAGTGTAGGATGTCATGATTGACCCACACTCCAGAACTATACAGTAGGTTGCATACTGTACTAACATAACCAACATGTAAAGCATCTCTGCTAAATGACAACAATGTAAAACATCTCTGCTAATTGACAACAATGTAAAGCGTCTCTGCTAAATGACAACAATGTAAAGCGTCTCTGCTAATTGACAACAATGTAAAGCGTCTCTGCTAATTGACAACAATGTAAAGCGTCTCTGCTAAATGACAACAATGTAAAACGTCTCTGCTAATTTACAACAATGTAAAGCGTCTCTGCTAAATGACAACAATGTAAAACGTCTCTGCTAATTGACAACAATGTAAAGCGTCTCTGCTAAATGACAACAATGTAAAGCGTCTCTGCTAAATGACAACAATGTAAAACATCTCTGCTAATTGACAACAATGTAAAGCGTCTCTGCTAAATGACAACAATGTAAAACGTCTCTGCTAATTGACAACAATTTAAAGCGTCTCTGCTAAATGACAACAATTTTAAGCGTCTCTGCTAAATGACAACAATTTTAAGCGTCTCTGCTAATTGACAACAATGTAAAACGTCTCTGCTAATTGACAACAATGTTGAGCATCTCTGCTAATTGACAAAAATGTTGAGCATCTCTGCTAAATGAGATTATACTGTATTTTCTCCAACAGATCTGGATGACATAATAAAGTGTGACGCCAACAGGACCATAGAAGCTGAATCTGGTCAGAAAGTAATAGTTAACTGTACTGCTGATGGATTCCCCAGCATACTGTTCCGCTGGACAAAGGTACGAATACAGTCAGTATCTGATCTCTACGCTGAAACATTAAGTCTGCTTTCTAACTGCAAAATCTGGATAGCCATGCCATCACCTACAGTTGCTTGCTTGTAGGCGTGCCAGGAGAACATTGCAGCAAGTCCTGAATGTGACATGGACGTATGAAAGAAAGCTCTGGTTATTAAACGGATTGTTGCTATAAAATATACAGTACATGATAATACAATCTATGCATTCAGACATGGCTGGTCACATTGGTGCCACAATGGAGACACGCATGCATCATGTATAAGCATAAATACAAACACAATCATGTCTGATGAGGCCCTACAGGTGTGTTGCAGCCACCTCCTGCGCTATAAAACACCCAGTTAGGCAGAAGAATATGGATGTCATGATTGACCCCACACTTCAGAACAGTAGGTAGCGGTATATGCACTTGAAAGTGGACTGTGATCCGCCAACAGAAACCTAAAGAAGGAAAAATAAATATATACTGATTTACTGCTCTTCACAAACTACAGTGTTCGATAAATCTCTCGTCTGTTTTATGATTTCTTTCTTGGTGTTCCTTGCTCTGACTGCTCTCGGATATCAATATGGGTTCCTCAGCTGAGCTCATTATGGTAGTTTCATCCTTGTCTTTTTTCTCCATCGGTGAAGATGGTTGCACTTCCTTGACTCTCCATCGCAGGGGTTCACCGATTTGGATGTGGGTGTGTCGGAGGCTGGATTGATGTTGGTGAACGACTCTCAGGGAGTTCTCTGGGTTTGTCAGGGAGTTCTCTGGGTTTCTCAGGGAGTTCTCTGTGTGGGTTTCCTCCTGGTTAGCATTCTATTCTGTCTTCTCTTGCTGTGGTGGCTTGGCCCGATCATGCGCCACAGATCTATGATCCACATTGTAGGGCGGCAGGATGTTTTGGTGTTGATTTTGGCTTACTCTGACCCCCTGTTCCAAGTTGTCGCGGTTTTGTGGTGTTTTTGGCAGAACAGTCTCTCCCCGTTTTCTTCTGTTCTCGATTATGGTAAGGAGATAATTCTACTGTGGTCATCGTATCACGCTGTGGAGCTCAGGGAAACCCATAACCCATCACAGCTATTATCAGTTTTTCTTTTCATATTCCAATTTCTCAGTTCATTATTTTATTGAACTGAGAAAAACATTTACTTTTCTTGATGGAATCAAAATGTATTGATTTTCATTGATTGAAATTGTAGTAGGACACCCTAAAAACCTGTGATTGGTCAGCACCTAGCAAACATTGCGGTGGAGTTGCATAACCTTTTGAATGGCCAGATTAAATAAGCAGACGAGGAGGATCAGAACACAGTTGTGAATGAAAGTAGGCGTACATAATGATCCCATGTGCTTGAGCTTGCTTCGTAGGGTTTATTCAGTTTACAATTTCACAAAGTAAATGGTTTCATTCACCTGTTCATTTCTAAAAAAAAAGAAAGATAAGAATGAATAATGAGTAGAGAATGCAAGAGAGATAACAGGCAACCATTTTCTGATCCAATCAAAATACGAGTCAGTTAAAACCCAGATCAGATTTGTAGGTAGGATGTCAGGCAGGAAAGATCGGTAGGATATCAGAAAGTAAAGATCGGTAGGATATCAGACAAGAAAGATATGTAAGATTTCAGACAGTAAAGATAGGTATGATGTCAGACAGTAAACACAGGTAGGGTGTCAGACAGTAAAGATCAGTAGGATGTCAGACAGGAAAGATAGGTAGGATGTCCGACAGTAAAGACAGGTAGGATGTCAGAAAGTAATCACAGGTAGGATGTCAGACAGTAAAGATAGGTAGGATGTCAGAAAGTAATCACAGGTAGGATGTCAGACAGTAAAGATAGGTAGGATGTCAGACAGTAAAGATAGGTACACTGTAAAATAAATCCTGTACAAATAGGGTAAAAAGTCTGGCAACACAGTCGCCAGTAAAAAGCCGTAAAACTACAGGATATTCTAGTAAGAAAAAACAACAGAGATAAAATGTAAAAATGCGGTCATTCATGACTGTGTTTTTACAGGCTATAATCGTTATTCGATCCAAAAATCCAATCTATTTAAGTAGTATTGACCGTAAAAAAAGGGAATCGTCCTGTTAAAAGACAGATGAACTCATTAACAGATAACAAATCATCGCTAAAATAAATAAAATAAAATGTTTATTTAATTTTTATTTACTTTAAATTAATGTACTTAAACTGTCAAATGACAGAAAAATGTTGTAGGACAACACCGGGAAACTGTAATTTTTTAATTTAGGACTGTATTGTTACAGACTTTAATTGTTATACTATCAAAAAATCCTATCTATTTAAGTGGTATTTAACGGCATAAACAGTGAATTGTCCTGTTAAAACACTGATAAAACACCTTAGTAGATGGCAAATCACAGCTAAAATTAGGATGTTAGCCACTGATTTACAAAGGATAAAGATTAATTCATGTTTATTTACTGTACAATTATGTACTTAAAATCCGGTAAAAATATGGTAAAAGGTCTGGCAGCACAGTCGCCAGTTCAAAGCTGTAAAAGTACAGAAAAATATTGTAAGAACAAATACATCGTCATTCTCCTAAAAAATATAATTTTTGGTGATGAATGTCAAAGTTGTGAATTGTGCTCCAATGAAAGAAATATTGAGCAAACAGACTTCAAATTGTTTTTACAAGTTTATTTGCCATATTCAAGACATGGTACAGGTCAAACAAATCAAATTTCAACTTCCATAATGGTTCTCACACCATTAAAACACATGCAGATTATTACTCACTAATGATCTAAAACATTGTTCTCAACAACAATGCCCAGAATTAGGAGCTGACAGAAAATGTGTCACATGTAAATACTTTTCAACCATGCAAGAATCATTCTGTAGCAAACTTTCCGTCCACTTTAAAGTTTACAAATGAAAGAGTCTCAGTGCCACCAACTGTAGGCCCATATTCCATGCTTCCCTTCAAATTTCTCACAGCCATAACGGCTTCAGAGGAAGTCAGGTTGCGGTCTCATTATTCACAATCATAGCCATTCAGGTTTGAATTTTAAAATAAAAGGCATTCAATTAAATGTTCCCCTACAGTGAAAGTTACGGAACATTCCCCAAATGAATAAACAAGCATTATTCACACCCCATGTAAATACTTAGTGTAGGCACTTTGGTAAATTCTTAGGGCAACATCAATCGATTGTTTTTATAATAATTGCTCGTGCTTAGTAAATTTGGTCAGGAATCATTGTTGGACAGCAATATTTAATGTCTCAGATTATTTGAGCCTGAGTCATTCTGGTGAATCTGGTGAGTCATTCTGGTGAATCTTTTAATGTGTGTAATTGTCCAATGGAAATAAAAAAGCTATGTAGGGCCAGAGTTTTAAATGGGCTTTTCTCAATGCAAATTTCTTTTGATCCTAAGATACTCCCCATCCCCTGCCAATGAAGTGTAACAGAATAAGAATAAATATCCTGTTTTCCTATATTTTAATATAATCATATCCAAAGTTTGTATGAACTGTTACCACATGATGAAACTTAGCTTACTGACATGTTAAAGCTGCACTATGTAGCTAGTTGGCAATCTATTCCCTTGTTGAAAGCAGAGTACTTTTGCAGAGCTACACTGGTCTCAAAATATTTGGTTTTGACCATTGCTCCTGCTTTCTGGAACAAATTACATATGTAAAAAAATAATACATTTGCTTTTGTTTTGAATGGTTAGATAAAGCAGAAGGTCTGTGCATTATGGTTCTGATGCAGACGAGGTACAGCTTTTTATTTAATCCAAACTGCTTCAATCAACCACTTCCTTCACCTAGATTCTCCTCTAATTTATTTTCGTCAGTACACTGATGAGCCAAAACATTGACCACTCAGAGGTGAAGTGAATAACGAATAAGGGCACTTGTCAAGTTCTGAGGAGATTAAATGGTAAGCAAACAGTCAGTTCTCTTAGTCAACGTGTTGGATGCAGAGAAATGGGCAGGAGTAAAGACCTGAGCGAATTGTTATGACTAGAAGACCGGGTCAGAGAATCTCTGAAACGACAAGGCTCGTGGGGTCAGAGAATCTCTGAAACGACAAGGCTCGTGGGGTCAGAGAATCTCTGAAACGACAAGGCTCGTGGGGTCAGAGAATCTCTGAAACGACAAGGCTTGTGGGGTGCTCCCAGTCAGCAGTGGTGAGTTCCGACAGTTGTCCAAGGAGGGACAAACCACCAACCAGTGAAAGGGGGTTGGTCACGAGGGCAATGAAGGCTATCCCGTCTGATCCAAACCAACAGAAGATCTTCTGTGGCACAAGTCACAGAAAATTGCAATGATTGATATTGGAGAAATGTGTCAACACACAGTGCAACACACCCTGCTGCGTACACGGAATGCCCATGCTGACCCATGTCCACCGTTGAAAGCCCCTACAATGGGCATGCAAGTGTCAGAGCTGGACCTTGAAACAGTGGAAAGTCAACTAGTCCGATGAGTCCCGTTTTCTTTTACATCACCTGGACGGCCGTGTATGTGTGCGCCGTTTACCCGGGAAAGTGATGGCACCAGGATGCATTGTTGGACGAAGACAAGCTGGTAGAGGGGGTGCGATGCTCAGGGCAACGTTCTGTTGGGAAACCCTGGGTCCGGGCATTCATGTCAACTTTAATTTGACACATGCCATTTACCTAAACATCATTCTAGACCAGGTACACCGCGTCATGGCAATGGTATTCCTTGATGGCAGTGGTCTCTTTCAGCAGGATAATGCGCCAATGCTACACTGCACACATTATATGTGAATGGATTGAGGAACATGATTAAATGTTCAAGGTGTTGCCCTGGCCTCCAAATTCCCCAGATTTCAATCCGATAGAGCATCTGTGGGATGTGTTGGACCAACAAGTCCAATCCACACTGGCTCCACCTGGCAACTTACAGGACTGAAAGAATTTGCTTCTAATATATTGGTGCCAGATACCACAGGACACCTTCAGGGGTCTTGTATAGTCCATGTCTTGGTAGGTCAGAACTACCAACAGCATATTGGGCAGGTGGTCATGTTTTGGCTCAGCAGTGTATACTATAATTGAAATTTTAGCTGCAAATGTGTACCCATTCAAATAAACCTTAGTATACTACTAAAAAATTTATTGTTTTTCAGTGCGATAATTACACAATTTGTTTTTATGGCAAAGACACCAGGAGTGGCTATGGCTGACAAGTGTTTTGAACAAGTATTAGTTCAGTGGTGTGACATCCCATCACTACATCTTTATCACAAGGTTGCTCATCTATTCTTGGACTGAGAATTGAGAAAGTGTGACATCCCATGTAGTGATGGGATGTCACACTTTCTCAATTCTCAGTCCAACAACTCACACATTCAAATTCTAAATTCAGTCAACAAGTTTAAACAAAGTACAAACAAGTCTTCATTTACACCTGGATGTCCGATATAAACCACATTGTTTATGATAGGTCAAGGGTCCCAAACTCTGATCTTGGTAGAGCAACTACTGTGTAGGTTCATTCCTGCTAGCAGTAACTCATTCAGCTAATAATTTTCCTGAATTCTGATTTGTTGATTGTGTGTTATTGATGGACATGAGCTAAATCCTCCAGAGTTACTCTTTAGGACTAGAGTTTGAGAACACTGGTGTATGCAATAACTTACAAAATTGTACTTCAGTGTACAAGTGATGTGGAAAATCCATAGATAGACCTTAAACCTTTATATGAGCGTGATGTGAAGAGTAAAAACTCACTAAACTCATGCATGCATCTTTGCGCCTCAAGCAAAATGAGATCCCATCATGACGAACATCTCTGGACAGCCTGAGAAAGCACATTTATAACACTGTTAGCAGTTTATCTCAATCTGACTAAAAGTACACATTACAAGTAAAAATGTAAACATACATAGGTTTTTGAAGATATAATCAGCTGAAAAGTGGATGACATCCACTCTAATGTACACATTTTTTTAAAACTAGTGGTCCTGTGTTCAGTAGCTGAACTAATAGAGCATGACTCTTGCAACACTAGAGTTGTGCCCAGGGTTCCCTTCCCATGGGGTAACAGTACAATTCTTCTTTATATATACTCACTACTGTAAATCAGTCATGATCAGAATATCTGCTCAGTGACTAAACTGTTAAAAATAGGTTATCAGTTTATTTTAAATGTGAAAAAAACGTGAAGTATATGATGAAGCTTTTTTTAATTTGGCCATAACCTCCACTTACCCAAATGTTTAGTCGATCAAACCCTGGGAACGCAGTTATACCAGCATCCTCTAGAAAGCCTCCAAAGCAGTAGAGAGCAGCATACACACTGTCAACAATGAAGACTGTTGACATTGAGGATGCTGGGGCCCATAAGAGTATACTTAGATGTGTTATAGCCTCTGTAGGTATGTCTCTCAGGAAAGCACAGACAAGGTGTGAATCCCAATATGCTCATTGCATGTCATCTTTAGCAATCAATTAATTCACTTTTGGCTTTAAGCCTCAGTGTCACAATTTTCTGTTGCAGATGACATTACAATCTAAACAAGCGATTTTGTTGATCACTTCACCGTAATGTTAGCTAACTTGAAGCAATGTCATAAATACTGTTATGTTTCAATAAATACTTTGTTAATTCAAACATTTGGTCATGTTAACAGCGTCAATACATACAAAACGATATCTGCATATTTGGTAACCATATTACCAAACTAACTACCTTTAGCTAGCTAACAAAGCTAGCGCTACAAGCTTACACTACTAGTTAGTTAGGTTGCTAGTGCAGTTAACATAATGTTGTTGTTTCATTTCAGTTGGAAAAAAAAGTTAATATGAAATGCTCAGTCATCAGATCTAGAGTAAAGAGTACCCTTACCTTGGTCAGATTTTTAAAAGATTCCATTTTAAAGGGTTTTTAAAAAAGTGCATTAAACAAAGCGTTGCTGTACTGTAATGTTACAGTGCAGTTTGGAAAATGCCGCGCTTTTCTGTGTACCAGTCTTCCGAAATGAGGGGGCGGGACATAAAAGTTCAAAAAAGTTCAAAAGGTTTATTTGTCATTTGCAATAACAAGTTATGGCCATGAAATGCTTGGTTTTCCTACTCCCAACAGTGCAGTTAAAAGTTAAAAAAGTAACAGTAATTATAATATGAAAATAAGAGGATAACAAAAACTATCAATAATAATAACACTGTACAAAAAACACGCATCAATAATAATAACAACTATACAACTGTACAACCGTAGTGCACTGTAAAAGTGACAGGTGTGCATGATATGATTGGCAGATGAGCATGATATAAAGTGACAGGTGTGCATGGGACTATGGATGGAAGGGAAGAGGGGTTCCTGAATTGAGCAGTCTGAGGAAAGAAACTGTCCCGTAGCCTGTTAGTTTTGGACGGAATACTCCTGTACCTTCTGCCTGACGGCAGCTTGGTAACAGTCCATGGCATGGGTGGCTGGGATCTGTAATGATTTGTTTGCTCCTCCTCCTACACCTCTCTGTGTAGAGATCCTGCAGGGATGGCAGGTCAGACCTTGTGATGCGCTCTGCTGTTTTAATCACCCTCTGAAGTGCTTTACGGTCGAGGGCAGTGCAGCTGCCATACCAGGCGGTGACACAGCCGGACAGGATACTCTCGATAGTGCATCTGTAGAAGTTGGTGAGTATCCTGGAATCCATGCCAAATCTCCTTAATCGGCGTAGGAAGAAGTGCCGTTTCCTGGCCTCCTTCACCAAGATGTTAGAGTGATGAGACCAGGTCAAGTCATCGCTGAAGTTGACAACAAGGAACCAGATGTTGTGAACTCTCTCTACTGCAGACCCATTGATGTGTATGCGGGCGTGGTCTCCCTGCTGCTGCTTCCAGGGATCAACAATCATCACCTTCGTTTTGCTGATATTGAGCTGGACGTTGTTATCCTGACACCACGAAGTCAGTGACCTTACCTCGTCTCTATAGGCTGACTCGTTGTTGTCAGAGATCAGACCTATGATGGTGGTGTTGTCAGCAAACTTAACGATGGTGTTGGAGACGTGGGTTGCCAGGCAGTCGTGGGTGAAGAGGGAGTACAGGAGCGGGCTCAACACACTCTCAGTACTGGGGGGAGCCAGTACTGAGAGTCAGTGAGGAGGAGGTGGTGTTGCCCATCCGCACCACCTGGGGTCTGCCCGTCAGGAAGTTCAGGATCCATCTGCACATAGAGGGGTCGAGACCCAGATCCCTGAGCTTAACCGCTAGCTTGTGGGGCACAATGGTGTTGAAGGCTGAGCTGTAGTCAATGAACAGCATTCTCACATATGTGTTCCTCTTGTCCAGATGAGAGAGTGTGGAGTGGAGGGTCAGAGCATTGGCATCCTCTGTAGATCTGTTATGTCTATAGGCAAACTGCAGCGGGTCAAGTGTTGCAGGCATGGAGTCTGTGATGTGAGTTTTAACTAGCCGCTCAAAGCACTTCATGATGATTGCTGTGAGTGCTACAGGGCGGTAGTCATTCATGCAGAGGACTTTTTTCTTTTTTGGCACAGGAACAATGATGGACGTTTTGAAGCAGGTGGGGACCACTGACTGATGTAGCGATAGGTTGAAGATATCAGTAAAGACATCAGCCGATTGGTCAGCACAGACCTTAAGAACACGACCTGAGATGTTGTCTGGTCCAGGAGCCTTGCGGGTGTTAATCCTTTTTAGGGCTTTGCAAACGTCTGCCCTGGTCATTTGGAAAGGACAGCCGTCCTGGTCCATTTGAGTGTCCATGCCAGGGATGATTTTCTCAAAGCGAGCATAGAAAGAGTTCACTTCCTCTGGAAACGTTCAGCGGTAGCCAACTTCGGCACATACAGGTACTTTAGGAAAATTCAAGTTCAGGACTCTATTGGGAGGAAAAAAAACGCTAGCAGACATAGGTTCCATGTAAGGCTTATCAATTTATCAATCTCATTAATATCTGTAAAAAGAATATTTTAATAATGGGTTGAAAATTCTAATTTTGAAATATTTTTCTGTCAAAATACTTCAATTTGGTTTACGGAATCATATTTTTTATTTACGGATATTAGTTAGATTAATAAACTGATAAGCATTACATGGACTGTTTGGTAACATTGTTGACATGAGTAACTTAGCTGATGGTACAGATAGTAATAAGATTAATAAACTGATAAGCATTACACAGACCAATATGTTTGCATTACATCAGTTCATCATTTCATCAGTTCATCAGGATGTCAGACAGGAAAGATAGGTAAGATGTGAGACAGTAAACACAGGTAGGATGTCAGACAGTAAAGTTAGGTAGGATGTCAGACAGGAAAGATAGGTAGGATGTGAGAGAATAAAGATTCAATGTGCCTTGTCATTGATTTTATGAGTCTCTGGAACTCCTCTAGATGGATGGAACATCATCCTTCCAGAAGATATTCCCTCATTTGGTGTTTAGATAATGATGGTGGAGAGCGTTCTCTGGAACCTTTCCTCTTGCCATCTTGATCTGAAATGGAAGTCAGCTGGGCCTGCTCAGCATTTTTATACATACCACAGGGCATGATGGGATGTTAACTGCTAAATCGTATCATGCAGTACACCTGTATGGAGGCAACTGCATTCGTTATGTTCCTTGCAAACTTGTAACCAGGCTATTCTTAACCATTTCCACTCCAGGACAACAAGTGGATTTCGGATGAATGGTCTCTGGTGCTGTGGTCTGTGAGCAAACATAACGCAGGGCTGTACACACTGACCGTGTCCGCGGGCAACAACACGGGCAACAACACGGCCCTCGTGAAGAGCAGGCGGTTCAACATCAAAGTGCTGCTGACCACCACGCAGTCTGATGAAGGTGAGAAATGAGCCGAATTTATGGAGAAATGGGGGGAAAAGGGAGAGGAATAGACTAGAGAGAGAACACCAGAGTACAGAGAACAAAACAGTTCAAGAGAAGAAAATATTAACATGTTATTACTGTATTACATTTAACTAAAATACTTTTTCAGATCTATACATAAGAAATACTCATCAAATAAGTATATTTGGAGGATACCAAGTAATTTCTAAAATATAATTTACATAAAGTAATTTATACATATTCACATTCTTACTTGTGCATTTTATTTAGAGCTACAGGAACACAGTAAAAAAAATGTGTTGTTTAGACTTTTTGACACCATACTAGGGAGGTTTTCCTGGCCGCTGTGCATGAATTGTTGCTTGCTCTTTTGGGGTTTTAGGCTGGGTGTCTGTAAAAGCACTTTGTGACAAATGCTGATGTAAAAAGGGCTTTATAAAATACATTTGATTGGTTGATTGATTGATTGTATCTGAATGGAAAGTAGATTAAAAACATAGTTCTTAGCTTTTTCAACAAACATTTTTAAGCTAAGACATTGTAATTACTTATCACTAGATTACATTTGGTATTTGAAGTTTGACTGTTATGTCTCTTTCTGTGTCAGACCACCGGGAGACTAGTTGTTGCTGTTGCCATGGTGTTAGCAAATGGCAATCCAAGTAAACAAATAAACAAAATAGGAGGACAGAGGAGCAATGGTGAAATTGTTCTATGAAAAGAGAGCAGAAAAAGTATTGCATGTTATTGCAATAGCGATGAAAAGAGAAGGCTGAAAGGTCTTACGAGTTCCGGGTGAGTGCAGATTAAGGAGAAGACTAGGACAATGTCTTAAGCATGCACATCTGCACATCTCTCTCTCCATTCTGTGTGGTGTGTTGATGGTGGTTTAGTTTCCTGACAAACCTGAAATCTCTTCACATTTACGCGACAGACGTCAACATGGGTTTACCAAGCTTTCTGTGGTATAAATGGCACCCTATTCCCTGCGTTTTGCACTACCTTAGGAGGTTCTTGTTACAGTTGCAGTCACAGTAGTGCACTAGACAGAGAGTAGGGTGACGTTCAGGAAGCAGGTTCACACTTCCTGTCTTGCTTTCCACCACAGAAATACTGTTGAGTTCAGTGAAAAGCTACAGATACATATGCTACACATTGCCGATAGAAATGCCATCAACAGCACTGACACGATCTCGTTATCTCTCAACATATTTTGTCTTCTGAATAGAATATCGAATTCCAGTATTATCAGTCATGTGTGCAGGATGCAGGTAGGATAAAACAGACGGCAAAATTATTACTTTTGATGTGTTAGATGTGAATGTTTGTACTATATAATTCTAGAACATCTGGCCTGGGGACTACACAGAAAGAACCCTGAGGCAGCAGCCCTAAGGAAAATATAGACTGCCTCACCTTAAGTAGAAGGAAAAATATCTATGAACAATATAGAACTCCCTCTAATGTAGACTGTCTGTGAAGAGAATATACTGCCCCCTTGTGGACGTGATGGAGTATAGGCCCAGGGTCAAGTTGAATGAAGCATCTTGTTTCCCTTGACCTTAAAGAGGGATGACAACAAATATCTACTATTTCTCTAAGTTCGTCAATTGCTTGAAGTTGTTGGACTGTCTCTCAAAGCACTCAACTCTCTCACCCAGGGAGAACGGGGTCGAGCTGGCCTGAGTGCAGTGTCGTCTGGAAATATTGCTCTCCCCTGACTGAAGTTAATTGATAGAATTTGTCTAAGTTCATCAATTGCTTGAAGTTATTGTTGGACTGTCTCTTTATGCACACGAGCTGTTAATATTGCTCCCTCCTCACTAAAGTTATTTGAAAGAACTGCAGTCCCTGTCAGAGCCTCTCAGGTCATTTGTGTATATGGAGAGTAGCTCTGGGTGGATTATACTGATGAGTCCTCCTCTCTGTTGATCAACAGGTCCTGCTACTACAGAAAATCCCACAGACACACCGCCTCTCAATGTGACCCTCAGCACCCAGTTTTTTAGTACCAGCACCAAAATAACTGGACCTACAGATACCAGCGCCAATGAAACGGGTGAACCCACAGAGCCAGGAAGAGGGACAAACCTCACCGTCACACCGGACCCTCCCATAACTACCATACAGGAAGTTAACAGCAGTGTCACCATGACTACCCCTGTCCAAACAATGAACTTCACCACAGACTTCTCCGTCAACACAGAAGAGCAAACAAAGGGTATAGAAGTTAACAGCTCCACCAACAATCCAATACGAGTAACATCAACAGCCCAATCAGGAACCACCTTTCCACCCATGGTCCTATCAGGAACCACCTATCAACCTGTGGTCCAGTCAGATGTGTCGACTACATGGAGCATCCAATCGGATGGTGGGAACAAGTCTGAAGCAGAGACCTCCAGTGTGGTTGGTCAGGGGGGCTCTGTGTCCACGACAGTCTTCCCAGAGAAGAGCACCCTGGCTGGTGAAGAGACTCATGGGACTGACACCTCCTTTACCTTCTCCGATGGGAGTGGGGTGATCATTGAGAGAGGTAGGACTACAGTTATGGATGTCTGTTGGCGTGTTGTTGTTTTGCTACAATCGGATATGCAAGAAAAAACATTCCATTGCAGTAGAGGAAGACATCAGGGAATTAACTTTAGAAGGTTCTGCTTGCAAGACTTCTGGGATCAGATACCTTGACTTGTTTTCTATTAATAACATGCCCTTGTTTTGTCTCTTCCTGTACCCCCCACCTCTCTCCCCCGAGAAAGGCAGTCAGAGATACACAACGATGTTGTGGATCTTTCCCTTCCTAGTCGTACTCATCTTGGTTGGAATCCTCTACCGACGACATGTCATCCAGAAGAGGTGAGCGCCAGCGTCGATCGTCTCCTGTTGCATCAGTCAATCTCTGTCGTTCTGTTTGTCTTCTAATCTGTCTGTCTCCCCCTGCCCCCCCCCATCTCCAGAATGGACTTGCCTCCTCCTTTCAAGCCCCCCCCCCCCCAGTGAAGTATTCCTCCCTGAAAGCTCAAGAAATGCCAATGACTGACATCCTCATCTGAAGGGGGCGCTGTTGTAATACATGACATTTACATTTAGTTAATTTAGTGGACGCTCCATCCAGAGGAACTTGCTGTACTGATTACATATATTTGCATACTTTTTACTGCCCCCCCCCCACACACACACACACACCCCGACAATTGAACCCACAACGCTGGCGTTGCAAGCACCATGCTCTTCACCAAGTGGGCTACACTGAGCCATGACACTGGACCGTGATAGACATCCTCACCTGAAGGGGGTGCTGTTCAGTACCACCAGGTCATGATGTACCAACATCATACATCCTCATCTGAAGGGGGTGCTTTTCAGTGCCACCAGGTCATGATGTACCAACACCACATCCTCACCTGAAGGGGGTGCTGTTGTAATACATACATGGTGTCCATGATTCCTGAAACAAATCTCAAATTTCGATTCGTCAGACGACTGGACATTTTTCCACTTTCAATGAGCTTGGGCCCCGAGAAGGCGCTGGCGTTTCTAGATGTTGTTTATGTATGTTTTCTTCATTGCATGGTAGAGTTTTTACTTGCATTTGTGGATTCAGCAATATACTGTGTTCACATACAGTAGTTTTCAGAAGTGTTCCTGAGCCCATGCAGTGATTTCAACTACAGAACCATGTCTGTTTTTAATGCAGTGCCGTCTGAGGGCCCGAAGATCACAGACATCCAATATTGGTTTCTGGCCTTGTCCCTTGCATACAGAGATCTCTCTGGATTCTCTAAATCTTTCAATGACATTGTGTACTGTAGATAATGAGATCCCCAAACTCTTTGCAATTTTACGTTCAGATACATTAGTCTTGAGTTGTTGTACTATTTGCCAGAACAGTCTTTCGCAGAGTGGTGAACCCATCCTCACTTCTGACAGACACATCCTCCCCTGAATGATCTTTTAATATACCAATCATGTCACTGACCTGGTGCCAGTTGAAGAAATTAGTTGTGTGATATTCCACCAGATTTAGTTTTTTAGCATTGCACAACTTTTCCAGTCTTTTGGTGCCCCTGTCCCAAACTTTTTGAAACGTGCTGCTGGCATCAAATTCAAAGTGAGCGTGTATTTTCCAAGAAACAATAACATTTCTCAGTTTCAACATTTGACATGTTGTCTTGGTACTATTTTCTATTGAATATAGGATTTAAATGATTTGCACATAATTGCATTTTTTTTTTTACATTTTACACAGCATCCCCAATTCTTTGGGAAACAGGGTTGTAGCTGAATGTTATACAATATGCAGTGTATCTATCTGGTCTACATTCATTTTTGTTATTAGTTCACATTCGCCCTCTGCTGGCTGAACTATAAATTAGTCAGTTTTGCAAAGTAAAATCTTAATTTGGCCAGTTCAGTCTAGTTCTCCAGTACACATTTTTGTTTTAGCCCAGGACAAGCACAAGCAATTCAACTTAATGAGAGCCTGGTGATTAGTTGACAAGCTAAATCATCTGTGCTCAGCTGGGGTTACAATAAAAATGTGGAATGTTGAGTCTTTGAATGGTATGCCTTTAAAAGCTGGTCTTTTAATCAGTATTTTTCTGTTTTTTTGTTGTTATTAGATCTTTAGATGAACTGGGCAGTTATTTTAAAGCAATAGCGTGAACTATGCAAATAAAAAAGTACTGTGTTAAATTTACCAGATGTTTTAAGAATTACTTATATTGCAATTGATTGTACCTAATCTGTTGAAAGTAAGATCTGCAAAATCTGTACTAATTGGTGGCATTGTTATTGACAATCCATTTAAATTATTGTTTTTATTTACATTTTATTCAAACAAGGACATTATTAAGAATATCTTATCTTATTTTTAAAATAATATCCTGAACACATGAAAAAACAAAACAACTTTGCACTGGATTATACTGAAATAAAAAATAACTAGCAACTTTTAAAAATGTTTCCCAAAGAAAAAATAAACGTAAACATGTCACCATTGATTTTCTTCAACTGAAAAATCCAGCCATTCTCTGCATTCAGTGACAGGCATCAGGCATTCAGTGACAGACATCAGGCATTCAGTGACAGGCATCAGGCATTCAGTGACAGGCATCAGGAATTCAGTGACAGGCATCAGGCATTCAATGACAGGCATCAGGCATTCAATGACAGGCATCAGGCATTCAATTAATATTATATATATTATTAATATACAGGTGCTGGTCATAAAATTAGAATATCATCAAAAAGTTGATTTATTTCAGTAATTCCATTCAAAAAGTGAAACTTGTATATTATATTCATTCATTACACACAGACTGATATATTTCAAATGTTCATTTCTTTTAAGTGTGATGATTATAACTGACAACTAATGAAAATCCCAAATTCAGTAACTCAGAAAATTAGAATATTACTTAAGACTAATACTAAAAAAGGATTTTTAGAAATGTTGGCCAACTGAAAAGTATGAACATGAAAAGTATGAGCATGTACAGCACTCAATTCTTAGTTGGGGCTCCTTTTGCCTGAATTACTGTAGCAATGCGGCGTGGCATGGAGTCGATCAGTCTGTGGCACTGCTCAGGTGTTATGAGAGCCCAGGTTGCTCTGATAGTGGCCTTCAGCTCTTCTGCATTGTTGGGTCTGGCGTATCGCATCTTCCTCTTCACAATACCCCATAGATTTTCTATAGGGTTATGGTCAGGCGGGTTTGCTAGCCAATTAAGAGCAGGGATACCATGGTCCTTAAACCAGGTACTGGTAGCTG
>JACXGI010004113.1:41657-56927 GCA_016801175.1 Esox masquinongy
TTTACAGTCCATCAGGGCAGAGACAGTGTGATGACCAGAGATGTAGGTGTGTTTACAGTCCATCAGGGCAGAGACAGTGTGATGACCAGAGATGTAGGTGTGTTTAGAGTCCATCAGGTCAGAGACGGGGATCTTCACTTGATAAATGTGTGAATTGTACATACTGTCCTGCTAAGCATTTAAATAGTACAAGCACTTGTGGGTAAAATGTAAATGTGTTGTTATACTGTAGTTTGTGGTAAACAACATATGGACAGAAATACACAGAATACATTCAAAGTTAACGTTCATGTATATTCAACCGTTGGTGAGATGTTCCCACATGTTAATACGATGGAAGTGTCTAAATTAGGTCTAGTGTCTTCCCACTAGATGGCGGTGTTGTGTAGGATGTGTACATTGAGTTCTTTTTCACCCAAACACAACCTTGTATCTGAAATGTTATGATGTGTAGACCCAGTTTGGCCCGATCCCAAATCAAGCCCTTACCCCCTGCCTTGATGACAACATGTCTATAAAAGCCTGTCTGAGCTGTCAAATACTAGTTTAGAATAATTACATAAACTGTTAGCCAGAGCTGCAGTCTTCTGAAAGTCAGCCGCACTTGAGATCATACGATTGCAAATAATATCTTTACAATTCATCTACAACAGTCCTAACCACCAAGCCGTGTTAAATAGAAGCATCTGATTGCATGTCTCCATTGAAATATTTATAAAATATTAATTTAGAACAGTCCTAACCACCAAGCCTCGTTAGAGAAAAGCATCTGATCACATCTCTCCATTGAAATAATTATGAAAAATGATAAGTGAACCGCTGAATATAGGCAATTAAAAAAAAGGCATGTTTAGTTTAAGCTCAAGCCAGAAAAGACATGCTGTGAAGAGTGATGAAAGCTCAACTAACCTGTCTTTAACCAACTGGAAAGCAGCAGTTTTGAATTATATGTTATATATTATTATTTTCAGGACATTTTCTTATGATAATGTCGGAAATAGGCGGTATTTCACACATTATAACACCGATCCCACATCCATGGCCACCATCTGGCACCCCTCCACCCCTCCTCCACCCCCCCCTCCTCAACCCCTCCACCCCCACCCTCCTCAACCCCTCCACCCCCACCCTCCTCCAAACAATTCTGTGTTGCCCGCGGAGGTTCAGGACCTGGGGATGCTGGGTTGTGTAGAGGTTCAGGACCTGGGGATGCTGGGTTGTGTAGAGGTTCAGGACCTGGGGATGCTGGGTTGTGTAGAGGTTCAGGACCTGGGGATGCTGGGTTGTGTAGAGGTTCAGGACCTGGGGATGCTGTGTTGTGTAGAGGTTCAGGACCTGGGGATGCTGTGTTGTGTAGAGGTTCAGGACCTGGGGATGCTGTGTTGTGTAGAGGTTCAGGACCTGGGGATGCTGTGTTGTGTAGAGCGTAGGAATTTGACAACAGCCAACAACCTTGATAGATGTCATTTCAAGGATTAAAACATGATAATTGAACTTTTTATGTGGTAAAAACACAAGTTATAATAAGTTAATATTCTAAGTATTATATTAAAAAAGTGAATAATTTATGTTTTTATGTCATGCAAGATTTTTTCTTATCAGCAATTCAAGTTGTTTATTTGTAAGCTCCAAATCCTCTTATTTCACTCAATGACCTTTGTTCCCTGGCATGTGGCCTTTGTGCCCTGGCGTGTGGCCTTTGTGCCCTAAACATTTTTTGTGACACCGAAGGTCAAATGGCCTTGCCCCTAAAATGACGAAATTCCAAGCCTGGTTGTGTACTAGTTTTAATTCTCCGACTGCCATAAGGAAGCTTTTAGAAGAGTGCCAAGTTGTCGGACTGAGTCATTCCCCCTGGAAGTACACATTAGTTACCCCTCGTGTATGCACTTGCTGTAAGTCGATCTGGATAAGAGTCTGCCAAATGACTAAAATGTAAATGTAAAATGTACACATTTGTAATTAAACACCGGAATTACTACCAGTTATGTGATTACACTACGACAGTTACATCTGAGCTCTTCTCAGGTCGACATTTCTGTATTGTACATTTTTTAATATTTTTAATATTGTACATTATCTAATATTTTGAGATACTGTATTTTTGATTTCCATGGGCTGTGAGCTGTAATCATCAAGATTTCAAGGCTTGAAATGTTTCACTTTAAGTGTAATGAATCTAGAATAGGTGCCACTTTTTGATTTGAATTAAGGAAAAAATGAACTTTTCCATGATATTCAATCAAATTTGAGATGCACCTGTATTATACCAGGAAAAATCACTGATATAGATCAGTACAGCCCACTGGATATGCAATCTGTGCAGTCGATAAACAATATAAGCTGGCACTGTAAATTGGACATTTGTTATGACTCGGTCTTTTTGGTTGCTTCTGCGACCCGTAGAACAAGAAAATAGTCCAATAGAAAGATAAGCGCTGAGGAACGAATTGGAACAAATTGGAAGAGGGAGGGTGTTCTATATAGGCGGAGCTTCCCTGGGCAGAGCTTTCCAGCCGCGGGCCACAAATGGAGCTTATTGCCTAAAAGGTTGGTTGGTGGCAATCTACCTCATAATCAGATCGACATTTTAGAAACATTTTATGATACTGAGCTTTTAACAAGGTATTGCCTTAATCGTGAGGGTATTATGATCATAGTAGAGCTAGTCAGGGATGCAGTCACTTCACCAACAAACAGAAACAACACAATAACATAGGACATCAAGGTTGTGACAACTCTATGCTACTTGGCCACGAGGAAAATGCAGCTATGCAGCGCAGACAAACTATGTATATCCAGGGTTGGGTAGGTTACTCTTTAAATGTAATCCGTTACAGTTACAAATTACCTGTCCACATTTGTAATCAGTAACGCTACTTTTTGATTACTCAAACTCAGTAACGTAATTACTTTGATTTACTTTTAGATTACTTTCATATTAAGAGGCATTGGAAAACAAATAGGAATAACCTATAACCAACTGAACACCTTTTGCGGGATCAATCAATGTTAGAGTTTATATTGCTGGCCAAAAACGGAATTCGCATTTTACCTTATGGATTGTGTAGGCTACAGTGCCTTTGGAAATGGGTTTCTAAACCATTACTTTTTACTTCAATATGATTGGGCTACATCTCTACACTACACGCTAAAGGTCTGTCAGATATTCAGTCATTCCAATTAATCCAATAAACCTCGATCTTCCAGAATCTGACTTTTTATAGATTTTGAACATAACCAAAATCTAATGATGCTTAAGCATGTTCTGTTATTTGTGTTTTATTCATGTTTTTAATTGCTCCAAAACATTGTTGAAAAATAAATGGCAATTACTCGAAAAGGGTAATTGACATTGTATATAAAAGAAAAGATATCCGTAGCTTTTCGCGCATAAACTAAATCTGCAGTCCTCTGATGATTTGCTCCACAAGCAACATTGTCAAAATGTTGCAGTAACCCCCGGCACGCGAATGCACGTTTGCAATCGTGAACACCCGCATAGAAATAAGATTTACCCGCACGAATGTAACCAGCGATTATTATGATCCTGCACTCTTATCTTAAATTAAATGACGTCAGCAGCCAATGATAACCAATGAACACAATTTCCAGAGATACAAAGCAAGCAGAATCACATGGCCTACCTGTATGAACGGAGTTGATGTGGCCGCGTCAAATGCAAATAATCATCCTTTGGCAGAGTGCTTCTCAACACACATGTTCTCCTCAAATGTCGTGGTAAATTCCATATAATGTTTTATCTTGAAGGCAGCGCCATGTTACAGCTATCTAACAAATAGTTGCCTAATCTATTAAACAATTCATGTAAAAGTTATTCGGTGCAACTCGTAATGGCTGTGTTCTTCGGTGCATTTGACAAATAAACCTTGAAACTTGAAAAAGATATAACACCAGGTAGGCCTATTGCCTATCATTGTTCTGAGAATTATGCGTCGAGTAGATAACTAAATAACATTTTATATGACTCGGTTAATATTATCGAAGATATACTCTGTTTTTACCAGCCATCCAACCAACCAAAACCGGAGAAATTTAAACTAGCGCTTCCTCCGTCACAAAACTGGCTATGCGCGCACAACTTTGCGCGCATGAAGATCACACACAACCGAGGCGCGCTGTTCATATTTTGGTTCAAATAACGACGTTTTAATAACAATAAATAATAAACTCAAACATACAACGTGTCATAATTATTTCGCGCACCTATTCTTTTTCAAATGAAGTAATCCAAAAGTAATCATACATTTTTTCAAAAGTATCTGTAATCCGATTACCATATTTTTGTTGATAACGTAACAGATTACAGTTACTGTTTTTTGTAATCCGTTACATGTAACAGTGTATATCTCAACTCTGTATATCTCAGTCATCTGTCAGTAGAATATTACATCAAACAATAAATGCCCTCTCCAGAGAATATGCCCTCCCCAGACAGCAGAATATTACATCAAACAATAAATGCCCTCTCCAGACAATATGCCCTCTCCAGACAGCAGAACATTACATCAAACAATAAATGCCCTCTCCTTTAAGAGGAATCTCTTAGCTAGGAACTTTTACTGCTGTTTGGGAGTCCTCCTAGAGGTAAAATGTTTTGTGGATACAGCCTCTGGGGCCGTATTCACAAAATATTTTATCTTACCAGCAGAAGTTGGGGCTAGAGGTAAAATGTCCCTGGAGCCCCTCGGGCAGTATTCACAAAACATTTTATTTTACAAGCAGAAGTTGGGGCTAGAGGTAAAATGCCCTTGGGACCCCTCAAATGTTTCTAAAATGTCAACCTGATTATGAGGCAGATTGCCGGCAGCAGCCCTTTTAGGATTGTTTCGGACTTGGTCTTAGTGACTTAGATTTTAAAACTGGTTTTAGTGCTAAAACATGTGGTGAAATAAAATTAGGACTCACACACCCATTGTTTTTAAGAGTTTCTCCTAAATTAGCCAGTTAAGAGCTAATTTGAGCCTTAACATGCTTTGTGAATATGGCCCCTGTATAGTGATTTGGCTGTTCTGAATAATTTTAACCAGCAGGTTTCACTAGTGTGCACTGAGCTGAATGAGTCCTGGAGTAATGTGTGATACATTGGCTGGAGAACCCCAGAAAGCCAAATTCCACCATCACTTGACCCACATCAGAGACATTGGATCTGGTTTGGTGTTCGTTATTCGATTATTCCAAGACTACAAATCATGACATAAAATCAGACAATTCACATGCACCCGTTTTTACTCCTAGAGAGGTAGTGATGGCCAAACGGGGCATCATTAGCATTATTTTAGCAGCAGGATATATTGCTGGCAGCACTCAGATATTCTTTATCACAATAAAAGCCATCATTGAAATTTATAAGACCATAGAGTTAGCAATCTAGTTTGTAAAAAAGAACAGACAAGAACAACATTGGAACGGACATTAAACTTAAAATTACAGACTAGATTGTTAACTATATTGCCTTATATATTTCAATGATTGCTATTATTTTGAAAAAGAAAATCTGCGTTAGCGCTGCTAGCATAATATCCTGCTGCTAGAAGAACGGTAATGAAGCCTCGAATGGCCATCACTATAGTGGTGCTCTACTAGCACCATGTATGGGTTGTAGTAGGACGCTTTAACACCCACAGTCCCAGGAAATCAACATAGTTAGTCCCAAATAATAAGGAAAAAGCGAAATATTTGAAATCCATGAAAGAATAAACCAAAAAATTGTTTTGATACGGGTCATCATGGGCAGGAGGCGGTGGAAAAGCCACATAGTTATTCTAGCTTTCAAACTGTGTGCAGCACATCACTAAAGCATTATACAATTTAGTTCCTCACATAGGATATCAGTTTGGGTGGGGAACGTCGATGCACAGCCATTTCAGGTCTCTCCGGAGATGTCCGATTGGTTTTGTGTACTGACAGCCTATTTTAGCCGCTATGGTAACGCTCCCTTTTGTTTTAGACTTGGTACGTTACCTTGAATGTGAGTGCTGTAAGAAAGCATTGAAGAGATGCTCACGTTGACTGATACTCTCATCTCACGTCACGCCCTTTTTAGTCGCGTAAGTAATATAGTTTGCTATACAACAAAACTGACGATGAGGAATAAACACTCACATGTTTGTGTTTATTATTTTTGGTAGAAAGTCTGAATGTTCATATTTTTTCTTGGTAGAAAGGGCCAAAGAAAATGTGGAGCTAGCCAGTCAAGTGTAAGGATAGCTAGCTTCCAACGTCACACCAGCATTAGAGGAAATTAGAGGAAAAGGAAAGTTTTGGCGCTAGCGGAAGAGGAATCGCCCTGGGTGAAAAGAGAAAAATGGCAATGATTAAGGGACTCTCTCTATATATATATATATACTCTTTGATGATGCACATTTGATAGATCTTTGGAACTGTGGAGGTTTTACACAGAACGTTTTGTGTACTTTGTGTTGGCCAATAAAATGCGAGCAGAGTATTGTGGTGTTAACTTCCTTCCTTGAGTGTTACTGGAAAACAGTAACACTCAACCTACTGAGAAGCCTTGTTAAAGAACAAAAACAGTCAACATACTGACAAGCCTTGTGCAACTGCAGAAACGCAGAGATAAATCTTTGAACAGATTGTACAAGTTTTGATTGATCATTACTCTCCCAAAACGCTGGTCATCACAGAGAGATTTAGATTTCATAAAAGAAACCTAAAGGAGGGGGAATCTATTTCACCGTTTATAGCTGTATTGAAAAACTTATTTGAACATTGTGAGTTTGGGAGATTTGTGACAGATTGGTGTGTCACCATTTGTGACAGATTGATGTGTGGTATGCAAAACAAGGCAATTCAGAAACAACGTTTTACTGAGGGTAATTTTCCTTTGCAGAAAGCAATAGAAGTGGTTACATCAATGCAAATGGTAAACAGCGATGCAGAGCAGCAGAACGCATTGACCCAAATGCATGAGGTGTTTACTGATTTCAAGCCATGAAGTTGCTGTGGGCAACCAGGTCACCAAGCACAGGGGTGTTGGTGAAGAGACATCGACTGCCAAAGGTGTGGCCAAAAGTGTCACGTGCACGTGAAAACAAACTGACACAATCAAAGAAACGTGATTTCAGGAAGAACAAGAAGAAAGTGTATTTAAAATGGTGCACACAGAGGAAGAACAAAGTGTTCCCCTGAATGAAGGGGAAGAATGGTTGCATTTTTTGACTACTTTGCAGAATTGACATGGATCCTGGCTGACTGCTACTGGGTGGAGAAACAGTAGGGATGCATCAGGACGCTGGGCAGCCGTATCTTTGGTGTCTGAGGCAGTATATAAGCAGATACTACTAGGTTAAGCTACCACGCTACACCATGCTAGGTAATCATCCACCTCTGCTAGAACTAGAAGGTTAAGCTACCACGCTACACCATGCTAGGTAATCATCCACCTCTGCTAGAACTAGAAGGTTAAGCTACCACGCTACACCATGATAGGTAATCATCCACCTCTGCTAGAACTAGAAGGTTAAGCTACCACGCTACACCATGATAGGTAATCATCCACCTCTGCTAGAACTAGAAGGTTAAGCTACCACGCTACACCATGATAGGTAATCATCCACCTCTGCTAGAACTAGAAGGTTAAGCTACCACGCTACACCATGACAGGTAATCATCCACCTCTGCTAGAACACACATGGAAAAGACTAATGGATCCCATGGTTGCACAAAAGGACAGATCTCCAAGGAATCCTGGGGAAACACGTGGGTGCATTCAAGCGTGAACTTGGCATTATGAAGGACATGACATTTAAAGTGACAGTGCAACCAAACAGCTACCCAAAGAAAGACCAGTTCCCATTGCATCTAAACCACAGTAAGCAAGGGAGCAATTATGCACATATTGAGAGTGAAGAACTCGATACCATTGTCAGAGTTAAGAAATTCCCTCAGTTCCTGTTTGGACGACGATTCACACTGCTGACTGGACCCTGACAGCATGGAGCTTCAGACTCAGTCAGACTCAGTTAGAACCAATCAGGGCGCCCGCTCCGGGTACTGTTGCAGTCCAGTCTGGACCACTCCGACCCAGATACAATGTGACTACGGACCCACCAGTATGTTGTCATTACCCTACAAGAGAAAGAAAACCCCCAAAACATTGACCCTTTGGCATAGAGACTAACCTCTGACCTCGGGGCAGAATACACCACAGTGTTAAGTCTGGGTACTGAGGCAGTCTACTCTCTTCCCCTAGTACAGCAGTGCTACTATACAGTTACAGTGTATTGTTACGTTAAAAGAAAGTATTTACATTGAAAACTGGTGTGTAAAAGAAAATACTGTAAACAATGTGAGATAATTCTGTCACTGATTGGATGTGTGATGAAAGGTTGACCAGTGGCCACCAATACTTGCCAAATAAAAAGTACATACACTTCTAACAAACTAAAGATGTAGGTGGACCATGATGTTGATGTACTATCACTCTGTACTTACACACATTCTAAGGACTAACACATGCATACAGTTTTCCTTTTATAACCACTAACGTTAGCACGATGTGCAAGACTCATACTGAATGAACCGAATGCAGCTGTGCAAGTCAACAACATACCATTATCTAGTAAGTTGCGTCGTCGGGTTAGATACCTTCATTACTTGAGTTAAGCTACAGTAGCCTACTAGCTGGCTGGCTAGCCAACCAGATGTAGGCTGACATAACTAACTGTGCTTAAGTTAGTTGCCTGAAGTCGAAAACACGCTCGGCGTTGTATTACCCATTGGTAATGCAGTCAAATATTGTTATACAAATAACGTTATACTCAAATTTCAGGAAAAACGTGTCCTGGCTACCTATAGACTCCAATCTACCAGGCTCCAGTCCGGATATTCCATAAGTCCCACCAAGCGAGCCCTCCGACTGAAACCACGCACAGGAGAACTTGTTGACCAAAGGAAAATGCATCTCAAAAATGTGTAAATATAAAATTCAGTTCCGTAAATAAACTTAAGATTTGTAAATGTAAGTCAACACTTGTAAATGATAATCAACAGTTGTAAATTTTTTACAGATTTGTGTTTTATTTGTGAAATATGTTTTAACATATTCACACATTTTATTTATATCTGTGAAACATGTTTACATATTTACAGATATTGTTTTTATTTACAAAATATTTTTTCACATTTACAAATCCTATTTTTATTTGTGAGTTGTGATGAATATACGCAAGGATTTTCTAGATATATTTACCAATATTGAGACACATCTAACTCCATAGTATCTGCCCGACTGAGGCAACAGCATAAGATACGAATGCACGGTGTTATTCATGTCATCACATGATCGTTGAGCATAACTGTCAATGTAATAATGGTCCTGTCATTGTCAATAACAATCAGTGCAATTACCACACCTGAAAGTGTTAGAATATTGGGTAACTTTTACAATAAAATAGGTGGGTATAAAAAGGCATGCAAGGCGAATGAAAGAATTTGGAGAGATCGAATAATATCAGCAAGTCGTTGAGATCCGGTGTCCCTTTTCTCCCGCCTGTGGCACAAACACTTTGTATAATGCAATGGGCTTTTTGTCATCAACTTTAATGTCACACCACTTCTTTTTAATTTTTGGGATGGTCCGACCTTCTGAACATGTCGCATTCACAGCATTCGCCACATGCAGCCACTCTAACGCCTTTTTAATTTCGAGTGGGTTGTGATTTATAAACGAAAACCGGCATGGGATGTTCGTGCGCACTGTTTTATGAATCCCAATATATTTGTGCGTACGCACTTTCTGTGTTTTGTTCGTACGCAACATTTTCACGTGAATTCTATGCAGTTTTATAAATGAGACCTCTGCACATTATATTATATCATATATCAGTCAAAGAGTGTCTGTTCAGATCAACAACCCTACCCCAAAACCTCTCTGCCTGCCCTATCAAAGCATGAGCAAGCCAACCTTGATAGAGCTATTTCTGCTGACGAGCTGTTAAAAGCTATAGTTTGCAAAATAGGAAATCCCCCGGACTAACACTGGACTTTTGTATGTTTTTTTCTACCGAGCTCTTGAAACTTTTACTGAGTATGATGCAAGTAACTTTCATTATAAATAAGCTACCTAAATCCAATGCCTAGCACTTATTACACTGATAAAAAAAGATAAGGACTCCTTATTATGCAGCTCACAGCGACCAGACTCACTACTGACAGTAGATAATAACATTTGTGCAAAAATTCTGGCGCTTACACTGGACATGGTTATTCAGTCACTGATCCACCCTGACTACACAGGATTTATGCCTCATTTAATATACGTTGACATCTCAACATTATTCACCATTCTTGTAACCTGAACACACTTAATGTAATTGTCTCGGTAGACGTTGAAAATGTGTTAGGGTGGAATGGAGCTATCTGCTGATTGTGTTGAAAAGACTTAACCTCGGGCAAGTGTTTACATCATGGATACAGTAGCACTACTATATAAATCACCAAAAGCCTCCTTAAAAATTAATGGTCAGATTTCAGATCCTTTTTCCTTATTTAGGGGGATGAGACAAGGGTGCCCCTGTCTCTGTATGCTTCAGTTTCAATGTTACAGTTTCAAGGTTTATTTGTCAAATGCACTGAACAACACTGTGTCATCCTGCACAATGAAATTCTTGTGACATGGCACCCGACAACTACGTTGTGAGAGTTAAGAAGAATCCCCCAGAAATTGTAGACCATCTGGGAACTTTTGGCATATTATTTTCAGCGTACAATGGTTTGAGACACACTAATGTTCTCACATACTAATCTGGCGTACTATATAGTATGCAAGTATGCAATTTGAGATTAAGTCTATATAAGAAGTGCATCTAAAGACAAGCCAGTTGCAACCAAATATGGCATGTCCATTCCTCAACAACCCCGTGGATGAAGGTGCTCAGATTCTACACAAAGCATTTACACCATCAGCCCCAAGAGTCAGAGACAGACGTTCTCCACTGGGCTTCCCTGATGAGTATCTGTGGGAGAGGTACAGGTTCAGTAGGCCCAGCAAAGTTTACCTATGCAGTCTGCTGGAACCACACATAAGGAAGCACACTCACCGTAGCCAAGCCTTGACCACTGTTCAGTCTGTCTGCATAGCTCTGCATTTCTTTGCACGTGGGACATTCTTGTACAGTGTTGGTGATGCAGAATGTTGGGAAATAAGGGTATGCCTTTCTCTAAAGCAGTACCTGAATATTTTCAGCACTTTCCCTGGTCATCTTGAAACAAAGAGTCAAGATGTTTTATTCAATTGCCGGTGTGTGACAGTTAATATAAATGTAAAGTAGCCTACAGGTTGACAAGCCTCTGAATCAACGTAATCCTCTTTTTCAGGCTTCCCCAATGTTATAGGTGCAATTAAACTGTATCCATGTGCATGCCAGTCCCCATCTGGACCTGTGGAGGTTGACTATGTCAATTGGAAATCTTTCCATAGCCTAAACACACAGGCATCTCCTGGAGGCATCTGTCCACACACTGTCAGGCAGAATAGTAGCAATTTGATTTGGATGAAATGTGCACATCTGTACAAATAGATCAAATAAGTTTGGATGTCAACACTTCTTTGGATTTAAATCTTGTTACCTTGGCATTTGTTCACACAAATGCCAATTTCAATGTCTGCCTCACACAAAGTAGTAACTGTACTGTACAGAGATAATGTTTCACTTTACCTTATCAGCACATATGAATAAGAAACATCTGGTATTTCCTTTCCTCACCAAGTATGTCATAGCACTAACATGTAGTTGCAGAAGGCCTATGCAAAACCAGATTTGAAACCTCACAATGTCAGACCCAAAGTTAACAATATTAGCCTGGAATGTGAGCAATGCTGAGATAATTTAGAACTAGAATTTACATTTTGAAAGACACCACCTCATCAACTCTTAGTTATGCTGAGGAATTAAAAATAAATGCTCTGTGGGGAAAGAAATGCTGTGTGGAAAACTCCCTACTGCGGACGAATAAAGATTCACCTACCTGAGTTACCTGACTTAATACTGCGCACGCGTTAGTTCATCAGAGCCAAATGCCGAGGTGATAGTGTATGATTTAAGCTACGATTACCGATATGTTCCCAAAATACTTGTGATACAGTGTGTGTTGTTGATTACATAAGAACCTTGTTTAATAATGCGGACATAATTCTTGTTTTCCCGCTGTATCGACGTTACTCTATTATTCTATGTGAACGAATAACTATATGCTAGGGTGTCCCGGGTCCCGACAAATATCTGAAAAACACTAAAATGTTCGGTTTTCCGACATTCACCACCAAATTGTCCGTGTTTTCACCACAGTAATAATAATACTGTAATGTTTACACATGCGAGTCGGAGCCAAACATACTGCTGTGTAACTGCGTAGCAAACTAACAATTCTAATCAAAGCTCAAAGCGCTCCCGTTCCATCAACCACAAGCACACATGATGACCAACATGCGTGCATAAGCGAATGCACGTGCGCGTGCATTAACGTGCGGTTACACAAGGGTCCCGGTTTGGGGTTTGAAAATGTGGTCACCCTACTTTTTATAGCTTTTTTCAGTAGCTTGGAAATGTTGTTGCGCTACACAGTAGAATGTTCGCGCTATGCATGTGTTTTACTTAGTTATGTTACATGAGACCCAGAGTAATTTCAGGCAACTATTATAAGCTACACTTGAAGACGTTTACATTCTAGCAACTGTCTTTTTCCGCTTAATTTGTGATCATGTGACTAAGTTCCTTGTCTAACAACTAGTTCATTTATGGTCTTAGACTGCCATCGTGTGGACCAAATGTGTAATAGCACTGTAGCTATTTCTTGTGTTTTGCAATGTAAGTATTGTTAATAATGACACTATTTTTGTCATCGTTACAGGAACCACACACTCATTCACATTCAAACGCTCACAGTCAAACACACCCACATAATCATCAAACGACATTATGCTAGCCTGTTAAAGAAAAATTGGGAATAAACATAGTTTGAAGAACTTCAGAGTTTGCATCATCTTTCTGACAGAAGATCTAAGTCAGTTTGGGTACAGCCAGGTAAGCAGCAGTGCACTGTCCATCATTGGTGACCCTCTATGTTGTCAGATGATCTGTGATGGAAGTTGCCTGATATATAATGGCTGTGGCCACATTCTTTTTTGGCTATTCAGTTGGCCCCTTGTTGAGATGTAACCGCCGAGAATGAATATAGGCCTTTGGATCTTTAAATGGCCACGGAACACAAATGCATCAAGCAGTTTAGTGAGAGTTGCATTTCAAGGAGTGAGGCGGAAGCAAACGCAGGATTAACTAAGGAGGTTTAATATAATTCAAACAAAACGAGCACCGTGTGCTGGAAATACAGGACTGAAAGGCTGAACCACAATGGGCAAAAACAACAGAGGAATGTAAAATATCATAACAATGATCACCAAGGACAGGGAGAACATGACTGAACTAAATACAGAGACTAACGAGGAGAATAGACACAGGTGAGGGCTATACACAGGTGAAACCAATAAACTAAGGAAAGCTAAACAGAACATAGAAACAGATACACCAGAACAGAAACACACAGAGCATAGAAATAAAATGATCAGCACAGCACAGTCGTGACCAGCTGGTCACAGAGAGCAAGTACCACAATGCGAACTACACGACATACAGTATTTTTGCTCAGAGGTTCAGCGTCACCGATGAAATACCTGAACTGGAAAAATATCGCAAAGCAAGTGTTAAGAACCCTGTGGCTCTAGTAGTCTAGGGTAGATGGTACAGAGACCCGTAACATAAGCCTCATGCAAATTAGTGTAGTGTAAATGAACAGTGAGAACAAATGACACTGACAACCAAAGCTACCGTCAAACATAAAACGTTTATTATAAACACATGGTAAAGGGTGAGGGAAAAGGGGCTGAGTTGGATCCAAGAAATGAAATAATATAGTCAAAACACCCCTAAATTGAACTTGCCTGCCTCAAGAACTGCTTAGCTGACTACTAACCAATACAAAAAATTCAGTGGGTGGTCCGCTCAGTTCTAACTAGTGTTTTTAGAAAGTTTTCCTACAGGTTGTGTATGCCCAAGGGCGACTTGCTAAAAACCCCTTTTCCCAGGGACACAGGGACAAACAAAAACACACAGGTTGAACAAGGACTAAACAGCAAACAGCAAACAATTGACTAGACAACACTAAACAAAACACCACAGCAATACATACTCACAAGAAACAGGACAAAGTGAGAGGTATATGCTAAACTAAGTGATGTATGAATGAACAAAATGTCTGTCTATCAGAAAGGGTATGTATCTCAAGAGTGCCTATGTCCATGTGGGGTAAAGCAAAAGAGTCTCTCTGGAAGAACCAACTGACTGGGTTTTTAAACCAGGGATGTGTGATGCGATTGGGTAATGGAAAAAGGAACAGGTGGTGCAATTAGGAGGGGTGTCCGCTGATTGGCCCACCTCAGCAGTCAGGCGATGCACTCATGACTGCCAGGTGGGAAACACCAACCACCTATTTAAAAAAATATACTTACTAAATTTTAGAAAAAGGCTGTGTAATGTATCAAATTGTGGAAAAAGTAAAGTGGCCTTAATTTTCCAAATGCACTGTATATTACTATGAAAAGGCCATCTGGGAAAGTTGTTTAAATCTGGTGTTTATTTGTAAATAACCCTAAAAACTCCCAGTGACAATATTCTCCTCCCCATGACCCCATTTCCCAAATCACCTCCCTCTTTCACTCCTTCCCTACCCGTATCACCTTAACCATCCCTCCTTCCCAAGACAATACTCTTACCAAGTTTTAAAATCTTACAGAACAATTTGGATGTCTTTACATCCATCTGCCATCGCCCGACACCCCCACTGAACACTGTTGACTTGTTGAGTTTGTTATGCATCATTATTGTTTCCAGGTTGGAACCCCTTAGTCAGAGGTTATGTCACACAGCGTAGACATTTAGTGTTAGCGTGGGAGTAGACATTTTCAATGTTCATCATTAATTCCTCTAGAAAGGGGATTTCCTTGGATCAGCCAAAGAAAGCAATTTTCAACAATCATATACAGGTGCTGGTCATATAATTAGAATATCATCAAAAAGTTGATTTATTTCAGTAATTCCATTCAAAAAGTGAAACTTGGATATTATATTCATTCATTACACACAGACTGATATATTTCAAATGTTTATTTCATTTAATTGTGATGATTAACACTGAAAACTAATGAAAATCCCAAATTCAGTATCTCAGAAAATT
>JACXGI010004114.1:0-56294 GCA_016801175.1 Esox masquinongy
CAGCCCTCTTCAGATCACCCCACAGATGTTCAATTGGATTCAGGTCTGGGCTCTGGCTGGGCCATTCCAAAACATTAATCTTCTTCTGGTGAAGCCATGCTTTTGTGGATTTGGATGTGTGCTTTGGGTCGTTGTCGTGCTGAAAGGTGAACTTCCTCTTCATCTTCAGCTTTCTAACGGACGCCTGAAGGTTTTGTGCAAAAATTGCCTGGTATTTGGAACTGTTCATAATTCCCTCCACCCTGAATAAGGCCCCGGTTCCAGCTGAAGAAAAACAGCCCCAAAGCATGATGCTGCCACCACCATGCTTCACTGTGGGTATGGTGTTCTTTGGGTGATGTGCAGTGTTGTTTTTGCGCCAAACATACCTTTTGGAATTATGGCCAAAAAGTTCAACCTTGGTTTCATCAGATCATAACACATTTTCCCAGGTGATTTGGGAGACTTGATGTTTGTTTTTGCAAACTTCAGCCGAGCTTGGATGTTTTTCTTTGTAAGAAAAGGCTTCCGTTTTGCCACCGTCCCCATAACCCATTCATATGAAGAATACGGGAGATTGTTGTCACATGTAGCACACAGCCAGTATTTGCCAGAAATTCCTGCAGTTCCTTTAATGTTGCTGTAGGCCTCTTGGAATCCTCCCTGACCAGTTTTCTTCTTGTCTTTTCATCAATTTTGGAGGGACGTCCAGTACTTGGTAATGTCTCTGTTGTGCCATATTTTCTCCACTTGATGATGACTGTCTTCACTGTGTTCCATGGTATATCTAATGCTTTGGAAATTCTTTTGTACCCTTCTCCTGACTGATATCTTTCAACAATGAGATCCCTCTGATGCGTTGGAAGCTCTCTGTGGACCATGGCTTTTGCTCTGAGATGCAACTAACAAAATGTCAGGAAAATCCTACTAGAACAGCTGAACTTTATTTGTGATTAATCAGTCACTTTAAATGATGGCAGGTGTTTAATGACTTCTATTTAACATGAGTTTGAATGTGATTGGTTCATTCTGAACACAGCCACATCCCCAGTTATAAGAGGGTGTGCACACTTATGCAACCAGGTTATTTTAAGGTTTTTATTTTTAATTTTTCCCCCTTGAAGATTTCAGTTTGATTTTCAATTGAATTGTTCACATTATAAAAGTGGAAAAAGTTCTAACATGATTTATCTTTGTCTCATTCTTTTACATCACAAAAACCTGGCATTTTAACAGGGGTGTGTAGACTTTTTATATCCACTGTACATCAATGAGCCTTGGCCGCCCATGACCCTATCGCCGGTTCACTGCTTTTCCTTCCTTGGACCACTTTTGATAGGCACTGACCACTGCAGACCGGGAACACCCCACAAGGGCTGCGGTTTTGGAGATGCTCTGACCCAGTCGTCTAGCCACCACAATTTGGCCCGTGTCAAAGTCACTCAAATCCTTACACTTGCCCATTTTTCCTGCTTCTAACACATCAACTTTGAGGACAGAATGTTCACTTGCTGCCTATTATATCTCACCCACTGACAGGTGCCATGATAACGAGATAATCAGTGTTATTCAATTCATCTGTCAGTGGTCATAATGTTATGGCTGATCAGTGTATGTCATCCATGTGTTGTGCCATGCGCCGCAACGAGTTTCTTGTTAGTGTAAAATGTAATATTGTATTTACATATTATGTACATGTAATTTAAATTAAACTGTTTTCACAACAATTCTTTTAGTCTAAATAGGCTCTCAGTCTGGAATTACAGTATATTATATTAAATGCAATAAAGCTGAAACATCTGCTTTCAACTCTGCCCCTGATGACTAGTTCTGTAGGGACTTGCTATTCTACAGAAAGACATACATTCATCTAATTGTATGCATATGCTCTGGTTGGCAACCTCACAAAATTGTTCATTCCTCCTGATTCAGAATCTGCTGATATAAAGGTCACAGAATTATTCTGGGTGTGGGCATTTGTTTCCCGATAACTTCAGAACCAAACTTCACCAAAATGTCCTGATATTAAATGAAAACATGAAACGAAATTTGTTTGTGTGCTTATGGTTAAGTTTAGGGTCTATTGGTTGGGGCTAGGTTAGGGCTAGATTTTATATTAGGATAAAATCTAGGATATTCAGGTAAGGGTTATTGAGGTCTGGCCGAGTGGACTAACATTTACTTAGTTTTAATAATTTTGTTGCGTTGGAGCAGCTGCCTCCAACGCAACAAAACATGGACACCACTGAAAACACAACAAATGTAGGACATTAGAAAAGTCAAACTCTGCCTCTTCCTGAATTTCAAAACTGAAAACAGGTGTGTCTTTGGTAGTTCTTCAATTACAATCAGTAATGCACCCCCCAACCAACAGATACTGTTATAGTATCCATAGTAGTAGTACAATCATTCCACTCCCACTCTTTTCTTTAGTATTTCCATATGTTTTTTTCACAGGATTCCATTTTGGACAAACTGTAGAGCGTCAAAGAAACGCCACTCCTGCAGTGATCTTACTGATCCACTTAAATTTTTGTTTTTAATCATTAAAAGACATGGTATGATGGTACATTGATATGTTATACGGTTTAAAGCTGTAGAGCCAAATCAGAATGCCTGCATATAAATCTCTATAAAAATACAAATCTGCAGCCCTAATTTAACAGCAAATGACTGTATGCAAACAATAACCTAATTGTCAACTGGAGATCTCACTGAACAATTCAAATCTTATTTGTCAGATCGTATTTTACAACATCAGAAAGTCAAATGTCATCAACAAAGCACATTTTCACTCAACCAGTGGTGGACACTACAACTTATTTATTAATCTCAATTCTATACTATTATACTATACAATTTTATCCCTTACACCTAAATTATAGTCAATTAATGTATAATGACTTGTTTTGTTGGTGCTACCAACTCATACCCTGAATCATACAACTGCTACACATTGGTGTACAGATTTTAATAATTTATCTAATTCCATTACCTGCCTGTTCAAGACCAAATGACCTTGGATGAATAACAGAATAGGCTGTCCGGAACTCAGCCCTGCCGGAACTATGCCCAAGGCAACAGAGACCAGATGAGAGCAGACATGGTGCTTAAGTCAAGAGTGTCTAACTACAACATATTACAGACCCTCCCAGGTCTGACGAATCTGCCCAACAGTAATGAATAAATTGCACATGAGTAGATAAGCTGCCTGGTGGGGGGTTGGATTTGGCAGGCGCCAACAAGAGCTGGCAATTCTGTGTTCAAATGAGATGCTATGCAATATAATGTAATGTGTATAATAATATACATTTTGTTATCGCAATATAACCTAGCTTTGTACTTAATGTTTAGGTTAGGCAAATAATGTGTTGATCTCTATCTCTTCAACTCCAGTCATGGAGGACCGAAACATTTTTGATATTTGATTCTACCTGCTATAGTTATTTGTGCTCATTTGGTATCGCAGTTAGAAATCAGTCCTTGAAAAATAGCAAACTTTCCAGGGTTTGAGTTGAATAGCCGTGGTATATGCTATCAATGTTCGATCAAATAAGTTTAGCCACTCAGCCACACCCATCATTTCCCCGGCAAAAAACAGGTCAAAAAACTAGCGGCAGCTGTAAATAAATTGACAATGGGACCATGATATGAGAACAGGACCTGGCCTAGCCAGCACAGATCAGATCAGAGTTTACACATTCCACACACAGTTCGGTCTGACTTTGGCCCGAGAATACATGGGCTGCTGGAGCCTTAATAATAGCGATGTATTCCCTCTAAGCTGTGTGTGCTCGAGGCCAACTATTCCCGGGAATGTTGCGCTGATGATTTAGCTTCACAGAAAGCCCTATTATGTTGTGCTATATAATAGATCACAGTTTTCAGTATGATTGAATCAAAGTAATGCCCGCAGTCCGTTCATAGGAAAATACAAACAGCTAACCCTTCATCTGGAATCCCACAGTGTTCTCTCTATGGTTCAGTCCGGTTTTGGAGCTGGCCATGGGTCTTATCTCAGCATCTCTAAAGGTTATAAATGACAGTTATTGCTTCATGCAAAAAAAAGAAAACAGTACCGTGCTGCTGTCTTTCTTGATTTGGCTAAAGCCTTTGACTCTGTCAACCATCACATCCTTTTTAAAAGACTACATAACCCATGGTTCTCAGAGGACTGTCTAGACTGGTTTTAAAATAATATACCTCTGACCACGTACAATGTGTCAAACGAGGGCCTGCTGACCACTCCTCCGACATCTACTCTTTAATACAAAAAACATGCAATGTAGACTTTTAATCAAAACTTTTCGCAACCTGCTTGCCCCCCAAAAACATCCTTGCCCTGGACAGGACTAAGTTGGAGTATGTCAACACCTTGAAATATCTTGTTATTTGGCTCGACTGCTCACTGCTCACATTCTGTACCCTCAATGCCCACCTACAATCTAAAGTTAAATCCACAATGGGTTTATCTTTTCACAATAAGTCATCGTTCACACATGCTGCTAAGTATATACTTGTTAAAATGACCATCCTGCCAGTCCTCGACTACAGCATTTTTAGGTTTGCTGCAAAAATGCTCCTCCATAAGTTAGATGTGATTTATCACTCTATCATTTGCCTTGTAATCTCTGGCCCATTCAACATTCATTACTTTGACCTTAACACACTAGTTAACTGGCCCTCCCTTCACACACAATGCCACACAAAGTCACTTTAGGAGAATGCCCTCTCTACCCTATCTCACTACTTAACATCTGCTACTCTAACAGTAACCTGCACTCATTTAGATATATCACTCTGGTTACTCCTTAAGCCTATTCTTTCTTTGCTTGATACTCATTTCAGTTTGCTGCTGCCACAGACTGGAATTAGTTGCAAAAGATCTGTTCCTCTCATGCTCATCTTAGTTTACAACATCAAAAATAAAAGAACTCTATCTGTTAATTTGATTTCCTTCAACATTTAAATGCAATGTTGACAACACTCTCCTGATGACCTTCAACTTAAGAGTTGATTAATTTGCAGTCCAATGTACAACTGATTGCATATAAGGCATGAACTAACAATAGCTAACAGTACCCTACAGTACTACATTTTATTAAATGTAATTATAAAAAGCTACATTATTGCTGACAGAGTATAGTCTACAATACATTATCTAAATTTGAAATAAATAAAAAAGTCAGTACACACTGACTTTTTTACTCCAACAGAGAAATTCATTTTTAGCCGCATCTGTTGCTATTAAACACATGCAAATGTAAATGCCAGTATATGCAAACAGCAAACAAAAGAATGCATCAATGAGGTATGTGGTCAATGGTGCAAACTGAAATTGTAAATGTGGCGCCACGGTGAGAATGACTGCCCACCCCAGGTGTCGACAGAGCCAGCGCGTCAGAGTGGAATTCCCTGTCAGTATAGTAGTAACAAGCCTACAACCAAGTGAATGCTCTGGTCACAGCACAACCACACGTGCCACACATCTGTTGATATTTATAGAAATATGTAAGCTATTATTACATATATAGTCAATATACCACGTCTAATTGCCATATATCACACCCCCTCATGTAGAGCATCCCTGTGTTGGGGATTTTCGTGTTGGGGAATTTCAAGAGATTTGCTCTATTGGTTTAGTTGATAAGGCACTCTGAAAGGCCAGTTATGCTCAAATAGCCATGACAGCCTAAGTTCATCTCTCTAGCATGTACTATGGGAATAGCAGAAACAATCAATTTTCTACTTACAACTCTAGACAGCCTTAGCAGCAAACTATATAACAACTACCTAGCTAGACTATTGTCCTTCTGGCAAGTTATCTCTACTGAGAAATTCTTAAACTCTGTTACAGTGGCAGTTGGGTTCTTGGCCCTGACCAAGGCCATTCTTGTTCATTTACTTTGTTTGGCTGGTCGGCCAGCTCTAGGAAGTCTTGGTGGTTCCAAACTTCTTCCATTTAAAAATTATGGAGCCCACTGTGCACCTATGAACTTTAAATGCTTTAGTATTTTTTTTATAACCTTCCTCTGGTCTGTGACTTGTCACAGTTCTATCTTGAAGGTCAAGGGATGGCATACATTTCTAAAAATGTGATTTTATTGTGTCATTATGGGGAATTGTATATAGAGTGTGTGTAGACAAAAAACAATTTTATATCACATTTTGAACACTACCAAATATGTAAAAAGTGAAGGGGTCTGAGTACTTTTCTGAAAGCACTGTAAATAAAGTAAAAATTTTGCAAATAAGAAAATACACATAAGAGAATAAACAATAAACACTGAATAAAGCAGGACACTAAATCTTGACTAATTAAATTCTTGACAAATTCAGTATGTGCATTGATCAGATAGCAGCATGTTCAGTTGTTTTTGAAAGAGTATGGTATGACAGTATCAAGCCAAATGGTCTTCACAATTTGTTCCAGTCATAAGTGGTGTTTATTTGAAATGAATGACAGTCAAAGGAAGTGGAGGCTTTGGTGTGTTTGATTATCACAATTTTTGTGTGTCTCCTTACCACACCTGAAATTTGCACAGTGGCCAAAAACATTTGAGAGCACATAGCTTACCATCCGGGCTTATCATCTTGCCTGAAGCCCGGAGACGTTCAAAGTAATTAGTGTTCATGACTTTCTCTGGAAACATCTGGGCACATCAAGCTTCAGCCTCCTCCCCCGTTATCATCCCCCATCATCCCAGAGGGTAAAGCACAGCCCGGCCGCCCACTCTGACTCTGCTCCGGCTGCCTCCTCACTAAACCACTGAGGTCACAACAGTAGCATCGTCAAATCCGAAAGAAAGTGATGTCGACCAGACGGCCTACATAGATGAGATTAGCCTGTAAGGTGGATGAAGAGATACCAACGCAGTTGTATAGGTGATGCGGAGGAAACGATAAGCTACGAGAAGGGATTCATACAAGACACCGACTGAATCCAAGGCATCCATTATGCTAATGTCATTCTGCAAGAGGCACGTCACGGTAAAAATCCTATGGAGTATGCTGTGGTGAACAGATCCTATCTGAGGCTGTGTGGCCGTCCCGTCGCGCCTGTCTGTTCCAGAGTGTGTTGAGAGCGGTCTCCCCTGAGGACTGGGAGCTGAGTACACACATCACCAGGCAGGTACGCTCTGGCTGCAAGTCCACCGCCTGTAACCTGCCTCACCGTCCTACAGCACAGACTGAGAGCAGAACCCCCATGGTGCCTCCACTGGTTACATACGGGGCATTCAGCTATGTGCAGGCGGAGAGATGTCAAATCACCTGCGCGCGTACCAGTGAGTGAGGACACTATGGTTGGATTAAATGCTAACAAACTCAAAATGGGGTTTACAGGAATGTTGGATTTTCGGTTGAAATCACTAGCATTATTAAAAACACTGAGCTTTAGTGTCAGTGTGTTTCCTAAGCCAGTGTAGCTGACTGTTGTAGGAAAGCACATTTCTTAGCTGGCTTGCAGCATCTGCGTAAGAGGTGTTACACTTGGCCGATAGCCAGAGGTTTCACAAAGCCTTCTGCTCTGACAGTTGTAAATGAGTCACTGCTGTGGGTTGAAGGATGATGTACTTGCTTCTGAGCTGCTCTTAACACATCGATGAGTGGGCTGGGATAGGTTTCTTCATTCATTTGACAAATAAGGAATAATCAGGAATAATCCCTCATTCCTTCATGCAGTAGCGGGATGGCAGTTAGCAGCAGCTGATGCTGAAATGAGTGGGATAAGGTGAGCCCTGTCAGTTTACTGGAACAGGGACAGGAGGGGGAGAGTCGGGGTTCAGCCCCAAAATTTGACAGTCATGGCAAGGAAAAGGCACAACCCTCGCTATTAGAAACATGTTGTATTACACCACTGTAGGCCGAAACCCTACATTTTAACATTGGTATAATAAAATATTGACGTTTTTGATGGCTAGCGAGTGTTTTGCGCCTTTTCCTTGCCCTGACTGTAACAGGGACAGCCATTCAGGTCACTGAGGGGAGCCACAGCTGTTTAATGAGATTTAAATCCAAATACCCCCACCCCAACCATCCCCGGCAGAAATGTGCTAATCCCCCTCAACCAGCAAACACTGCTCCCTGATTAACCCTTTCAGAGGTCAAGATGACAGACAAGCCCGGCCCTCTGTCACTGTGCAATGCTAGCAGGGTTAAGAAGATACAACACGTCACAGGATTGGCTGAAACTCATCCACGTCACCATGACAACAACTGTCAAATGAGGGAGGCTTCCTCACTATAAGCACAGTTACTACACATCTTGTAACCACAAAAACAAATCTCCCAGAACTCGTATTTCACACATCCGCGTGTCAACATTAAGCCTAGTGTCGCCATTATCTTCAAAATATCATCCACATCGTCCAAATATCATCCTCATCCGCTGCTACGGTGTGCCCATTCTGTGCTGTGTTGAAGGCTGTGGGATGCTGTCGCCATCGGTGCAGTATGTATCATGTTTCACAGTGGGCTAGCGTGACTCAGTGGAAGAGCTGGCACACGTCCTACAGCTAATTTTCCGCTCTCACAGATGTATCCTTTACCATCCAGAACATGGGCAGTGATTTACATGGCCTATACTATACCTCGCAGGTACACTGATTGAGCCCCTTATTTACTGTAAGAGATACGCCATTTTAGTTTGTGTTTCTATGTTGCCTGCGTGGTCCTGGTTCGGGTGAATTGGTCAGGAAATGTACATTCAGTGTGGATAAACTGTCTGTCTGTGGCCTTGAGACGCACAACCTTATTAACTATTCTAACTGCTATACTAATAACTTTTGAACATATGAGGGAGTAATGCGAGCTGGTAGCTCTCTATCCTACAGTAAAATTAAAGATTTAGTTTGTATTTACTGCATCATTTTGGGTCTGATTTAGTTTATGCATTTATTTGTAAATCAAATGTGTGGTCTGTATTCTATGTCAACTCAAGAAGAGGATATTAAACGCAAACCTTTCCTGAAGAACAATATGGCTGCTGTAGCAGTTGAATGCTTTCGATAAAGATTATGCATGGTGCATTGCCATAAACAGCATCTTCAGGTCAGACAGGAGAGAACCACCTTTCATATTCCTTCATATGCATAGAGGACACAGCCCTTTAAAGAGCTTAAATAGTTCACATGAATCTAGCGAGTCTTCAGAGAGCCAAGCAGCTGTTCACAGTGATGCTGCTGTCCATTACGAGTTAATGGATTCACTTTCACAAAAGGACGCTAAAGCCACAGTTCTCTGTGCTCAGGGTGCTGTGTCTCTGCTCTATAAATAGCGACTGGCAGCAGAATGGACCAATGCTATTTACAGTTCTCCAGATATCTGTTGCTGAATCTCAGCCATCTACGGTCTGTTGGCCTCATGAAGCAATAATGGCTTCCGCTCAGCTCCATCCACTTCTTTAAACACACCGTACTGTGATGCAGTCTTATACTCTTATAACGTCACCTATTTACTTGTCATTGACCCACATATGAAACAGTGAACCCTGTCTTGTAGCTTTGAATCCAGACTGAAATGAATTAATCTGTTTCATATGTCCATATCTGTGCCACCAAATTGCATCAGCGTGTCAATCATAGAAAACAGATCAATCCATTTGTGTGATGACCTCAGTGTGTTTTACAGTACCTACATACAATGGACAGGTTTCTGAATGGCATCTCAGCAGTGCCCGAAACAATCTAACGTGATGAACTAATTAACCAGCAATGGAGAGCAGTTAGTTATCATTTTTAACCAGCGCCTGTGAGGCTCAGACAAGCTGCAGACACACTGTGACAAGGTGGCACCAGTCTGTCTCCCAAGGCCCCTGGAAGTGTCAGCAGAGCCCACAGTGTCGTTACGGACCCAGGGAGTGGGCACACCAGTCAGAGACTGTAGACTACAGCCAGTCTTGGCATGCCTACACTTAGGCTGTACCAAAACAGCAGTGGGCAAGCAAGGGACCTGGAATGAGATTGTTGTTTTAGTTTAATTCTTAAATGTACTGAATATTAAAGAATTAACACCAACCCTGGTAGTGATAATAGCATAGCCAATGATGGACTTCTAATCAGCTTTGAGTAAGCATTGCTGTACAACTACTGTACAGCCTCGTATTTCAATATGTCCTCAGAGATAACAGATATGGCTATAACACAGTCCAAAATGTAACAGAAACAATTATCGCCTAAAAATATGCAAATAACTGGTAATAGCTCTTAATAGCTTTTTGAACATCCATTAGCCTGTTTTTTGTGTGAATAGTCCACCTCTGATTGTTGTGCTCCCTCTGAGTGACCGAAATGATTCACCGGGATTGGCTGTCTGTTCGGTGCATGTCGGGGAAGGCAACCCTGTACAGGCAATGATGAGGAGGCTCAGACATTTTTCATGTTCAGCAAATTGTGTTTCCCCCTCCACCACACTTATACAGTGGTCATCAAAGACTGAAATAAATACTTTGCTACTGGACTTGGATGAACCATAGAGGGCCGAATTAAATCAGTGAAAGGTTATTCACCACATTAAGAAAGATGATCTTTAATGTCCCAGCATCTAGGCTACGCTGAGATAATCTAAATGTGTTTTGCTTTTAAAAAAAATATTGTGGCCTAATATGTTTTCAGGTTATCAACAGTCCACCAAGCCAACGATGAGATGTATACATTCTATAATGCAATTTTAACTCCCAAAACAAATGAATGGGCCTTAATACGTCCAGAAAACCAAAGGTTATGTTTGCAATATAATGTAGATTGTATTAGGCAGCAGAAAAGTGTCATGACCTTCTTAAATGTCCACACTAAGAATGATATCAATGGCTGCCTATTAATTCACATGAGATGCCATGTATATTTAAGTGACATGAGCACAGCACACACAAGCACAAACAGTGGAATGTTGACCTTTTTACATATGATGATTAGGTTTTCACCAGAAAGATAATAGAAGAGATATAGATAATCCAGATCCAGTGTAGATTTGTTCACAACATGACAAGTGCAACCTAAACAATACATGTTCTACAATAAAAATCCTGTCAAGATTATGCATAATCAAACAAATATTCATAAATGAAGACAAATAATAATGAAGCAGCTATGTTGAGACAACAATTCCAGTCAAACCATAAAATAGTATAATACTAACTCATAACATCATAGCATACATATTAACTGACACAACATAATAACTAATAAAGCAGGTGGATTAAATGGACAATCCAAGAAACATGACGATAGTTTAGCTTACTGTAGTTTCAATCTTTTTGCCTACACTGTAAATTTGGGAATGTGTACGTAAGTAAATGGTCACAAAAAATATGAACACAACAAATACTGAAACCAACAGTTATGTAAGCTGATTTGTACTAAATATGTTAAATACTGAATTCCGTTGCCTAAATGCGACAATGCCCCTCATATTTAACTTGTCAAATGACAGATGCCCTCTTCATCAAATCTTTAAAAAAAATCTGTTTTCGAGTAACAATAGCTACTTATTGAACAGTTTTCAACACGCTGTCTGACTGCGATTGTGTCCCGGGCATGGTCACTTCTTTATTCTTACCGCTCTGAGACGAGACGTAATGCAGCATTAATGTTCCAAAGAGGACCACCACCACCAGCAACACTGCGTTGGGCTGCATTCTTGGGGTTCGATGAGAGGACCAGGCAAGGACTAGGCAGCGAGAATGTGGGAGGAGAGATACTGGTAGCGGATATTGGGGTTCTGGTCTAAATGTGCATAGCAAAGTACATTACGAGTTATTTGCAATGACAAACGAAGGCTATTTAAAGATAAAGTCCTCAGAAAAAGAATGATAGCAGGTAGCAGAAATTCTCCCGGACAGGCCGGTGGCTCAGTCAGGGATGCCGATGTAGTAGTAGACCCATATGCCCAACAGCCTCCTTCATCGGATTGCGGAGAAGAGGTATTTCGGTGTCAGTAAGAGCGTCCACAGTTGTAGTTCTGAAGGATCAGAGATGCGCAGACCGATGCGCATCGGCGTTCATAACAAGGCCCTTAATGTGGTGTAATAATTCCGACCATACACGATTTATAAACTACGTCACATTAATTTCCCTTGCAAGCTTTGACTTTCTATTTTTTATTAACAGTCCATTTACATATGGGTTTTTACGCATCAAAATCTTGAGGGATCTCTTGCACTGCACCCGCCAACGTGCACAAGCACAGACGCCCCCGCGCAAACACACGAAATTTTAACTTCAAGATGGTATATCGCTGAAATTTCAAGAAAAAGTTTAGATTTTGTATGGTTATCGGTGACAATGTGTAATAGAATTTAACTTCCATCATGAAGGAATCGATTGTGCTTTGTTGATAGTATGTAAACAAGCCCTGCAAACAGTGTCAGTAGCCTATCTTAAATAATGTCAACTCCCCTGACACAAATATTCTGTTTACAATAAAATAATAATAAGACTGTATTTTGGCAACAGAAAGGTGTGATGACCTTCCTCAATGTACACACTGTTACTATAAATGATATAAATGACAGTGGCTGGGTCCAGGACAGAATTGTAGTGGTGCAGATTAGTGGAGCCATTCACTGAGGATTGACAATTCAATTGTGGAGCTCTTTTGGTATCACTGGGGGCCGTCCACAGTTGGAGTTACGAAGGATCAGAGATGCACAGTCACTCACACACACACACACACTCTCTCTCTCTCTCACACACACACACACACACACACAGACAGACACACACAGATAGAGACATGGTCACCTCCAATGGTTTGTCTCTACTGTATGTAGACTACTTGACAAATGACAATTGTAGAGGCACTGCTCATTTTAAGAAATCCCAGGACTTAATCAATGCTTCACCTGCCTGGGAAAGTCATTATTTTGTTTAATATTCCTGTGCCCCTACCTTAGCACTGTAAATCGATAGGAACATTTTCTGCTCGAGGGCAACTTAAATAGGCTCTAACATCTCAGCCACAAACCACAGCAGCTAATTTAAGAATAAGACACACAAAACTCAACATTAATCCAGGCTGCTGTACTGAGTGTCCATCAGAGACAGACCCTAACATGGCCTCCCAGTAATCCCTGTATTCTGGAGCTGTGCTGTGGTGTTACATTGGTGCCATCTGCTGGCTATAGGAGCAGCCAGCTTTCCACTGAGTCATACAGGGAATATTGTATTGTGTGGGTGTGGATATTAGTACTTGGAAAATCTATTTACTTAGTGCGTAAATATTAATGCTGTTTGGAAACTGGTCGTGGAAAACCAATAAGAAGATAAAGGCCACACAATGGCAATCCATTCAGTCATTGTGTATACAGTACATATGTACTGTCAATTTGAGGGATGCCATAGTACTGACCGTATTCAGTTTCTTTAGTAGAGTCCATCTGAGAAGTAGATTCCATAACTTTTCCCGACCGGTGCTGCACTACAATATCCACTGATCATTGCACTTTAAATATGTTGTGCTAGAGGATGTATTGTAAATGGCTGGTCTTCTCACCCAATAGCAGAACAAACTGGACTTCCCTCCACTTTATTCTCCTCCCTCTAGTTTGTCAGTGGAAGAGTATGTTTAAAATGTAACCCCACCTGAAACCCTCCACCAGCCAATCAGCTGGGGAAAGGTCAGAGCTGATGACACACCCTCCTTTGTTCAAAACCAATGAGTGGAAGTGTGGCATTTTGCCCAAGGGAAAAACTTACCCCTAGAAGTGTTAATCACGCCTCACTTAACTGTTGCCAATGTGTTCACAACGGTACACACTCTGTTGGGCTTTTTACCTCCACTACTCTCATTTTGTGGTCTATTTAGTATGGAAAGTAGACAACAATGGCTTACCAGACTGAAAAATGAACTTAGCAACAGTCCTCTGGTCTCAAATGTGGCTTTTGGATTCATCCTCATGGGACTAGAGAAGCTGGTGGAGCTGGAGTTTGAGTGTCCTTGCAATCCTAAATGGAACGGAGTATTTTCATCTGCCTTCTTCATCATTCCTGCTGTCATGGCCTTCACGTTGATGCTGATCATTCAAGGATGTAGATACAAAACATGGTGTCGGAAGACTGTGTCTATTTCTAGTTTTGTTCCTGCAATCGTGTGGCTGATCTTGTTGTTCCTCGATGGCCAGTACTATGCCTGTGCAATGACAGACTGGAAGGGCAGATTCGTCATTGTTGATAAAGCAGCACCGCAGAAATGGTGCGAGCCAACTAGTGAGGGAGACGTCACGTCACAGGAACTAATGCTACGTTCCCAACAGCTGTTTGTCTGGTCTCAGGTGAGCATCATTTCATGCGTTTCTCCTGCACGCTAAGATGTTACATACATGTTTTTCTTCCATGGGCTGGAACGGGGAGTTCAGGGGCCATATGCATCAAGCTTCTCAGCAAAGTAACGCTAATCTAGAATCACGTTCCATGTGATCTCATTCATTGCGATCTAAGTGAGCCCTAAAAGATCCACCTTAGTCTGAAATGCTGGATACATTTGGCTCCTAGCTCCCCATGAAACTAAACAGCGCTCCCGTGTTTCAAAAGGCTCCACTTTTGTGGCATAATGTAGTTGTCTCATAAATGACCAAGGTGTCTCGCCTATGCACTGCAGTCACATGTTGGAAATTATTCACCTTGTCCTCTGTTCATTTCTGCCTCACTGCTGTCTCAGGTTATAGGTATTTTTCTTCTCATATTCATCTGTGGGGGACTCATAGTATATGTGATCAGAGAGAGTTGCAAGCAGGAGTCTGGGATGCAGGAAGCGGATGTAGCGGAGCTCACCGTACACAGGAGTACTGTGAGTTCGCTGAGAACCAGGTCGTCATGAGAGGACAGGCTCCACCGCAACACCTGGCTGACTTTCCGGCTGGCCCATGGCTCAACTGGTTCTGGTGACGGAGCTGAGACTCCTGCCATGGCCACTGCCTGGTGGGGAAATGTGGTTAATGACCTAACGGGACATCTTTGGTGAAAGTACTTTTTCTATTGTGAATAAGGTGTTCTCAGTAATACCTTCAGCATTTTGGGATTTACTACTTTGGATTTTCATTGACCCCATCGTTCAGCGGGGGAGTTCATGTCATGAAGCTAATAAAAGAAAAACCAACGCTGGTGTGTATATGCATATGTATACGCATATATAAATATATATACATATATTCTGCACCCACAGAATGTGCACAGTAGCAACAAAAATAATGTGGAAGTATTTCATTATTATTAATTATGTTCAGCACTGCAACACTCATGTCATGGACCTGCCTTCAATGAAATGCTGTATATGCTTTCAACCGCCATTTTTACAGTCAAGCAGACAATTTGATACCAGCTGGTAGAGCCCATGTTTATTTGTTGCTTCGGGATGTCAGTACCTCATGTACATATCCGACACGAGACATATTGTGCCATAACTGAGGTTTTACTCATTTCCGACCTGGCTGTAAGTCAGTGTCATGTATCTGACGGCCGCTGCACTATGCTTGCTCTGGCGCCCTGTCTTGCCATCTGCAGGTTTTGTGATCAAAGACTGGTCTTTACTCTGGGCTGGGAGGAGTACCTCTCTGGACTAGCCCTCTCATTCTGTGGCGAGGCCTGTTCCATCACTCCCAGACGACTGACAAGCCCACGGCCAAGCTCCGGCCCAGACCCAGAAGCTAGATACAGTAGTTGATACAGTAGTCCAAAAAAAAGGATATCTTTCATACTAAGCAGAATGTGTAAATGTAGCGCGGTTGACAAGGATTCATGTTTTGTTTTAGCATTTACATGTAACTGGTCATACCACTGTCTATGTACAATATGTTTTTTTATTAAAGAAATTATTTATTTAATGAAAAGAGCTCAGGATTTTTTTTACTGTTTACTAACACTTGCAGGATAACATATTATTGCTTGTGCCTGACTATCAAAACAAGTTATGCCATGACTTGTGTGATCAAGAATTATACAGGTAGAAAGAAATGCTTTTGGCTGAAGGTTTAATAAAACAATGCTATTATTCGTAACTGTCAAGGCAACTACCCAATATGCTAATATGTGCTATCAATCTCAATTAAACAACTAAGTGTAAAAAAGCAACTGAAATGTATTTGTAAATTGTTTTTTCAATCAATTATTGCTCCATTCATAAGATGTTTAATAATGTCCTTATACCAATTACAATTACTACCAATTATTTTTTCTGTAAAAAAAAATGTACATGTAAAGGGCTGTACTTTCTAAATGTTGCAAGTTTAATAACATTGAAAGCCATTACATCAGTTATGATTTATGCTTCAGTCCCAACACCGCTTACAACATACAAACAATAAAATAAGCACACGCAGGATTTTACAGGAAATTCATTACCTTTAACATGTTATTATTGTGAAACGAGCCTAAAAAAAAACACAAACTGTTGTGAAACAACTATTGCTATAATTTATAGAGTACAGTGGAAACTTTGCTCATCTTTTCAACCTTGTGAATGTTAACCAGTCATAAAACATAAAGTGGGTAAACCCTAAAGTGGGTGAACTGGTGCCGTTTTCTCTGATGGGTTTGTATTTCTCATTATGATTGATATATTATTTATGTAGACATTTTACATTGTATAACGTATGGCTTTTGCTGAGTTTCCTTTTGCATGGGTGGTGACATGAGTTAAATTCTTTAACGAATGCCAGCAATCCAGATGTTAGTTTTGGTAAATTTGTTTATAATTGTGTGAATAACTATGACACTGACATTTAAACATGTATTTCTCTGGTATTTCACAATTCAAGCCAATAAACAAATAATGAAATCATTCTTAAATAATTTTAGTCATGTTTAATTTTTGGTCGACAGCACATCCAGAAAAATAAATATCTGATGATGACAAAAGTAGCCAGAAGGAAAATTAGCACAACAGCCAGCAGAAATGCCATGACATCCACAGAGTGGTAGGCGTACCAGGGCATTCTGTAGGATTCTGTACGGAGGTGAGCAGCTCCTTTGTGTCTCATGACAAACTCAATCCAGAAGAGGGCGCTGTCCAGGGGCGCCATTGGCACATCCCTGTGTAGCTTGGAGAGTCTTTGCATGTTCATTCTGTAGGACGGCTCATGCAGAACTTCCTGTAAAGCTTGGGAGAATATGCTTCTATCTAGCGTTGCTATGTCCACAACATTTGCTGTACCCTTTACTTTCATTCTAGAAAGATTGTCATGCTGGTCGAACACCAGAGGAAGGCCTACTATTGGAATACTGTGGTAGATAGCCTCAAAGATTCCATTTGTTCCTCCATGAGATACAAACAGCCTTGTTTTGGGATGTCCTAACAGATCATTCTGAGGCAACCAGTCCACCAGTAACGTGTTGTTGCCCAGGGCAGCTGGCCTGTCTCCTTTGTACTTCCAGATTACCTTTTGAGGCAGTTGGGCAAAAGAAAATGCTATCTCATCAGCAACATCATGTGGAAGCTGTCCAACTAAAGTACCCAAAGACATGACAATGACTCCATGCTGCCCAGAACTCTGAACAAACTCCTCCAGTTGTTGGGGAAGAGGCTTGGCGGGTTTACACTGGAACCCTCCCATATAGATAACATTAGGCATGGTGGGACGAGGGAACTCAAACACAAAGTCAACTCTCATCAGCCATAGATCAGCAGCTTGAAACAACGAGAAATAGTCTACCTCAGGACCAAAGTAACGACTAACCAAAGCGGCATAAGGAGGTCCCACTGTCTGTCTGTACAGGTGCTGCCTGAGTACGTAAACAAAAACATTACGCACTCTCTGAAAAAAACTCATCTCGTCAGTTAACTCTGCAATAGGAAACGGAACATAAGAAAGTGGAGAGGGGGCAATAGCGAAATGAGCCTCACCATGTATAGTCCATCTAACATTGAATACAAGGGGTACATTTAAATAATGCGCCAGCACCACGCCTCCCCCGTTAGCTGGGTCTGTCAGAACCAGGTCATACTTGGTTTCTCTAATAGACTCCATTAACGTGTTGTTCTCCAACATGTGGATTACCATCTCACACACTTTACGGTGCATTTCTGAAAACCTGTCTTTCAGCTCCATGTCCAAACTAAAACGAGTCCAAGCGGAATTCCCTTCTCTCTGTATCTGTATTTGTCTGGACACAAATGAGCGAAAGAATTCCTCATCAGCTCCACCCGGAACATCAACTGTGATTGAATTGTAGTGAAGGGAAGTTTCCTTGATGTACCAGCTGTCTGAGGACCGTACAACTGACATGCTGTGACCTCTTGAATGCAGCTCTTCAATAATGACCTTCATGTTGACCCAGTGGCTGCCGTCTTGTGGAAACACCAGGAATTTTCCACCATGGACAGCAGACATAGATAGGACCAACAGGGTCACAATGAAGACAGTAGAGAGACCCATCTTTACTAGTGGCTTCACAGAATCATGCATCAATATACCTGAAATATATATATACAAAAGAAATAAGCAAATAAAGTAAAATAGAACAAATAAGACACTGCTTAACAAAAAGATAAGTTTATTTATGTATAAGTATCTTCACTATCGACAACAGACATATAAAGCACATTTTATGTTACATCATTGCATTCTGTTTTTATTTACATTTTACGCTGCATCCCAACTTTTTTGGAAACGGGCTGTAACAATGTGTCCTAACATAAGCTTACTTTACATTGTAGCATGTTTGACAGTAAATCTGAGTAAATAGGATTATCTGTGGTATTTTCAAAAATGAAACAGTACACGAATTGTGCAATTGTTTATTGAAAATGAAAATATGTAAATATAATGTCAAAAGATAAAAATTGTTGTTAAATGATGAACACTTAAACAAAAAAAAACAGTTTAATTCCTGTCTTGACTCTGCTTTTCATTTAAACACAAACTGTATGTGAATTGCCAATCAGAGTGGTGGACCAGCAGGGCCGTACAACACTGGCCAAGGAAAGGACATTTACATCTGACTGCCCCCATGGCAAGCTTAAAACTCTGGCACAACCTTTGTGGCATCAAGTGCAGGCAGCTAGCTAGGAAGCTTGCTTTGGCTCCCAAATAGCAATAACCAGGAATATTGTGGCTGAACTATACTATGGCCCATATGAAATTGGTAGGCTATACATTGCTCAGATTTTTATAGTATTTTAGGGATCTTGAGGCCATAGCATATAGGTTATTAATGTCTATGTAACTTGCTCATCAGTGCAATTAGAATCTTTTTATAATTATTTTCTTTGATGTTGAACAAAGACTACAGCGTATTTATAAACATTACCAAGAACCCACAAGCTGGTTTCCTGCGTATAACGTTTTGTCATGCTTGTTCCAATGAATGGGTTGCAACAGATTTAATCTTGCTTTTCTTGGTGAGGCAGTTTTTAGCTTGCGGTTAGGTCTTTCTGAGGTACATTTAATTTCCTGTTTGACATGAAATGTTTTTGTCATGCTGGCTGGCCTTGCTGTGACACCCTGAGAGCCAAATCTAAATTAAAATGATGCAACCTTTTTTTATATACATAAAAGCCTTCATTTCTGCCTTTTAATTTAGTTTTATAATCATACTGGCACAGATAGTTCTCTATATGGAAAAACAATGTAACAATATGGGTGTCATTGCCAAACATGGAGTGGAATTTAAGCTTGAAGGACTGCAAACAGGTTATAATATACAAAGGGATTATTCCTACTATGTGGTGCCATTTCTATCACCAGAAAAATATAATTTCTTATTTAGTGTAAATAAGGGAAATGTAAATTCTAAAAATATTCTTTAAACACTTTCAGTCAGTGAATGTAGGAGATTAAATATTTTATTTCATTGTTTTGTAGTCCAACTTAAAATCTCTCCCATCAAAAATGTTATTCCAATGACGACTAAATTATAGAGAAAATAAGTCAAGTTTCATAATTCTAAAATGTGTTTGATAGATAAGCTCAACTCCTGCTCTACTGTTCTTCATCAGTCTAACTAAATCTTGCTACTGTAACTAAGCCTTGGAATGACCATGGTTTGTATCCACCCTGTTAGGAATATGCACAAACAGGGTGGAGATGTTAGATATAAAATGAATGATTAATGGGATGTATTGCTTTACATAATATATGATTTTCTATGTATATTTAGACATATTTTATTTTAAATAACCATTGATGTTGCTTTCCACCACGTAATGCTTCATTCCACCCTGTTAATTTTGGTATTTTCTAATCATAATTTAACAAAACGAGGACATTTATGCATAATTGGTGTTATGCATAAATATTGAATGGTTCAACTAAACATAGAAATGTTGACCAAATTCAACTATTATTCACCCTTAGGCACAATAGAGAGCGAAAAGGACTGTTTCTGAAAAGCATAAATACATACACTACCGTTCAAATATTTGGGTTCACTTAGAAATTTTCTTGTTTTCGAAGGGAATGCGCGTACAATGATGGACCCAAAGACTACTTACGTTTAGGCTTTTCATCCCCTCAAAACAATGACGATTGAAGGTTATTCGAATATTGTCAGTCAGGCCATGGGAAGTTGTGGGTCAGTCAATAAGCTCGTAAACTTCTGTAGAGTGGAAGAAACATCGAAATCGGAACGCAGTCAATAGCATGTTTGCGGAAATCCAGATCAACTACATTGTTGCCACTGTGACACCCACGAGTGGATGAGTTGTTGTTCTGTTATGCAGAACCAATCATATCGCTATCCGATACCAAGTAATTCCCTAGAATATGCGTCGCCATTCCAATCTAAGACGCTTCCGCTACCAACAGCTCCAACGCCTGATTATTAAGCAATAGTCTTTATACACTAGAGATCGGCATTCCGATTATTTTCGGTGAAACGGCTTGTGGTTCTGTTCATCTGAAAATCACGGCTGATTTGGCTACCGAACGGCCCTTCGTGTTTAAAATAATGAGCCCAGAACAATGAAAAAATCACATCTACAAAATAAAGGCAAAATGCAGAACGTAATTGTGTTATAGCGTGATACACGTTCAAATAGGTTACATATTATGGAGTATGGAGATATAAAGGATATGTCCTTGCCACCACTGGCGCAATGAACTTATCTCTACATTGATAGTTGCAGTGAATTATTAGCTGGCTAATGTATAACGTCACGTGAGTCAGAACATCTTAAAAAGACATGGTACAAGGTAATAATACAAGGTACAACGAGTAGAAACGAGCCACCTACGATTCTCGACGGCTGCTAACAGTTTTTTCTACAGCTATCCGGTGGTTCCGAATCAATAACAAGACCCAGCCTTCTGCTCCCTCGTGACGTTGTGAAAACAAACGCGTCTTGCGAGGTGCGGGTCAAGCGGTTTAGAAAAGCGTTCAGTTTGAACGGAGAACTGTGACCCTGAGAGCCAAGGCCATGTTGTAGTGAAAGGGTTCTCATATTGTAGAAGAACCCTTTCAAAGCGAAATCAACTTGGAGGGCATGTCGCAGCTAAGAAACCCTTCTTCCAGAAAGGCAACAAGCAGATGTGATTACAGTACATGAAAGACTAAAAAACATAGTGCAACAACCAGTGGTAGAAAGCTTTATTTCATGCTGTGAAGCATGCCAGCAGCTCTTTCCCTGGCCCCAGGGTACATTCCAGCCGATGGTGTTGGGGATCTTGTCAAATTTGATGGAATTGAGTGCTGAGAAAAATGGGGTTTGAAGTATATTGCCAGTATACCATGATTAAGTACTGTATCCTGGCACTTATGAACAGCTCTACCTGTGGAATTTTGGCCATAAACAGTACTACACTCCCTTGGGCTGAATTTTTAAAAAATTTACCAGATTCTGGATGGTTCCAGTGTGAAGAGCTTTTATCAGAATGTTCAACCACTGTCTATTTTTAACATCAATAACAGATATTTCCAACTAAGATGCTTCAAGAAACAACCAGTAAAAATTTGGCTACTCATGGGCTTATTATGTCTGCCTGATTCCTGCAAACATTACAGTTATTGTATCTGCTCAAGAGTTTCCACAACTGTTTATCTTTTTACCAACTTTGGGCCCTGGTAACTGTCTGAGACATTTTTCAAATTTAATAAAATATATGGCAATCGCTAATGGATAAAATACAATTACAAGGGCACAGTATAATTGAATTATTTACAAAGGAGTCCTGTTATTATTTGCTATTCTCTTTAGCTACTTACCTGGCCAGGCTTTCATAATCTTCTCATTTCCTATGGCTTATTATTAGCCTAGTTTACAACTGCACGCTTCATCTATTAACATAATGTAATTGTAAAACTATTCCAAGTCATATATGGAGACATTGCTCAGAAATGCCCTTTTGCCGTGAAAGAATAATGCTGTTTTTGACCAACAACAATAGTAGTTTGTAGATTTTTATTAATAGGTATACATTGTTAGATATTTCTTTATTCAGTCCGTGTCTGTGAATTTATTATGCTCTGTGAACAAATCAGTCTTAACCGATGCCACCGGTATGGTTGGGAACGATGATGTTGGCCCACTTGTAAATAACAGGTATGAAGAGCAGGGCAGAGCCCAGTACTGAAACAAGGAGGAAGGCCCACAGGAACACACGGTCCAGGACCTGGGCTACAAACTTCCAGTCCTGCACCACCTGGAGAGAGACACCAAACATTGTCAATCAGACACTACAACATGGCCTTGTTACACAGGGGAAGAGAGCTAGGCACAAGAGTTGCAGTTGCTTTTGACCATCAGAAGATGGAAACAAATACACATTGTAAATATTAACCTACAGAGAGAAATACAGTGAAATGTAAACAGATTAAATACTTTAGGCTTCATTATCATTGTTGTTCAAATCATAACAAGTAGCCAGCATTCACTTGCGCCAAACTGGTCATGTATACTTCAAGAGCAGATAGTTTGTAATTGTATGAGCTCTTACCTCTCTGACCTCATTCTCCTTGACCACATGCATAGTGATGTAGCGGATAGAGTCCAGGGCCGCTCGCAGGTTATTCCTAGAGGAGAGTAGAGGGGAGGAGTCCGGTGTAGAGCCTCCCTTAATGCTCCCTACTGCCCCCTCTCTCCCTGCCAGTCCTATCCTGGCACAACCGGGGGCGGCATAGCGATCCGCGTGACTGCGCATGCACAGCAGCTTGGGCAGCCGGTGCAGGAAGATACGACGTACCCAGGGAGCCATGCCGTGGTGTGTGGACGAGGAGCGGTGGTGGATGTTGATGGCGAAGACGGTGATGACGATGGACAGCGTGACAAAGATCATGGTGAACACCAAGTACTCCCCGATCAGCGGGATGACCTTGGAGGAGGACGGGATAATCTCCTCGATCACCAGGAGGAAGACGGTGAGGGACACCAGCACCGAGGTGCAAAGGGAGATCTTCTCACCACCGTTGGAGGGCAGGTAGAAGACCAGGATGGTGAGGAATGAAAGGCCAATACATGGGATTATGAGGAACAGGGTGTAGAACAGTGGCAGTCTGCGGATAATGAAGGAGTAGGTGATGAAGGGGAAGCGGCAGGATCCGTCTGTCCTCAGACCGCGGCTGCCGGTGGCTTTCACTATCTCCCATTCACCGTTGTCAAAATAGTCCCTCTTGTCCACGTGGAAGTCCTCCAGGAAGATGTCCACCTGTTGATAAAAATCAAAAGAAAGACTAACATCAATACTCATATCTCCCCTTGAACTCCCCCGTGTGAGATTAACATTATAAATGCATCAGTTAAATACTATATTGTAATTAAGATACTTTTACACAATGTTGTGTAGGTCACAACCTGTGAGCCATCGTAGGTCCAGGAGCCAAACTTCATGGAGCAGTTCTGTAGGTCAAAGGGGAAGAAGGTGACATCGATAATGCAGGCTGACTTGTAGTTAGCTGGCGGTGTCCAGATGATGGTGCCATCATACTTGACCACAGCTTTGGTGATGGATCCCTCAAAACGCCCATCAGCACTGATGGAGGAAAGGATAAACATATTCTAAACATAGTATCTTCTACGTCTACATATCCTAAACACAGTATCTTCTACGTCTACATATTCTAAACACAGTATTTTCCATGTCTACATATTCTAAACACAGTATCTTCTATGTCTACATATTCTAAACACAGTATCTTCTATGTCTACATATTCTAAACACAGTATCTTTTATGTCTACATATTCTAAACACAATATCTTCTACGTCTACATATTCTAAACACAGTATCTTCTATGTCTACATATTCTAAACACAGTATCTTCTATGTCTACATATTCTAAACACAGTATCTTCTACGTCTACATATCCTAAACACAGTATCTTCTACGTCTACATATTCTAAACACAGTATTTTCCATGTCTACATATTCTAAACACAGTATCTTCTATGTCTACATATTCTAAACACAGTATCTTCTACGTCTACATATTCTAAACACAGTATCTTCTATGTCTACATATTCTAAACACAGTATCTTCTATGTCTACATATTCTAAACACAGTATCTTTTATGTCTACATATTCTAAACACAATATCTTCTACGTCTACATATTCTAAACACAGTATCTTCTATGTCTACATATTCTAAACACAGTATCTTCTACATCTACATATTCTAAACACAGTATCTTCTATGTCTACATATCCTAAACACAGTATCTTTTATGTCTACTTTTTCTAAACAAAGTGTCTTCTAAATCTACATCTTCCAAACACAGTATCTTCTACATCAACATTTTCTAAACACAGTATCTGCTTTTATTGCCCAGGAAGTATACCAGTGCTGTCTTTTGTTCTAAACTTCTGGCAATCTTGAGAATGGTACTTACTTGTCATAAAGCACAATGTCTGGAATCCAGATGGAGTCGGAGGGGACTCTGATGGTAGTGATGCCCAGGTAGTCATCAGGGTTCCAACGTAGCTTCATGTCCACCCATTCCTTAACAACAGAGACAAAGATGAGCCGCATCTCTTTTTAACAGATGGACTCTTTTTAACTATTTCTGGATCACACCAGAAACGTATTCCACTACTATAACGACACAACTGAATATTTGAAACAAAGCAGATGTTATTTCTTACGCCAAATATTATGGATAATGGTGTGGAATATTTTATCAGTCAAAGCTGATAAGAAGTTGTTAGACACTGCCCTTCATGTTCTGATTTGCATGGTGGTTTGTCATTGTGACAGACCAGAGAGACCTGGCTGACCTGTAGACACTGGTCCAGAATGATGATTCCCTGGCTGCAGAGAGCTGATGCAGTCCAAAGGTATGAATTAAACTTTCAGGGTGGCTGTGAGGCAAGTGAGCTGTCAGGGTGGTGGGAGTGGTGTGGGGGCAGCTCGTGTGGGAACATGGGAAGATGGTGGTTGGTGGGGAGAAACTGAGATGTGAACTCTTTGTGAAATCCCACCTGAACAATGGAAAATGCAGGGGGAGTGAGATGGATTTTAACTATGCCTTATTGCTTTTGTTTATCTAATTCACACTGCTCTAGTGAACTGAGATAAATTGCACCACAACAAATATGTTTCAATACTTGCCTGTTTCATCCACACATTGGTTGTCATCAATTGATTCTTCTCATCCTGTAATAGAAAGAACACAGTGAAGATACAATTTTTACAATTACGTTTCAGTCATTCAGCAGGGCAACTTACAGTGTGTTAATTAATCATGTCACCGTTGGGCAGCCACATAGCAATCGTAACTACATTTTACTTAATAAAGTAATGATAAGCAAAGACAGTGATCCTGATGGGGAGCTGCCCTCCTATGACATCAGAGGTGGCCAAACGAAGAGCCAAGGTAGGGAGGGGAAGTTTCCTACTCCTCCATAGACAACACCATGGTTTTGTATTGGATGCAAGCTTCAACTGGAAGCAACCAGGAGTGTGGGGAGGAGCGGAGAAACACGGGAGAAACATGAGATGGAAGGTTGGGCTGCGGCATTGCCACTGGGTAACAGGGGTTTGATGGCACATGCAGGGAGCCCAACCAAACTGCTGCAGTCCAGATGTGAGATGACATGTGTCTGGATAACAGGCCTGGGAAGGGAATTGTGAGGTTGTACTCCACAAATGTTGTAGGGCATGTTCTATCAGTACCTTTATTTCATTCTATAGTCAAAACCATACCATGTGGATGTGGGAGAACCAGCGAGCAAACAACAACAACTTACTGGTTCACCTCTCGAAAACGCAACAATAATGGAAAAAGCAAGTGAATACAGAAATGATATGGTACAGTATAATAAACAGCTGTTTACACACCACGTCCACTAGTTGGGAGATGGCCAGTCCAAATTTGACCTGCACTGTTCCGTTCAGGTACTCCACAGGCCTCACCCATTTCTGGTAGTTTCTGAAGAGGTTCTTGAACAGTTTGTCCTCTGTTCTCGCATAGGAGGACAGTTTCGGGATACCTGTAGAGGAAGGGGAAAAATGCATATGCCTTAAGCTGCCATTGACAGTGTTAAAACGGTGACTTACTCTGGTAACAGCACATGGCCATGTTCAGCCAAGCTAAAACACAATCACACCAAGATTAATAGTTCCTGCTCCTGGCACTTTGTCGATAACCCCATCAATCTCCAGCTTAACATCTAGGAAATCACTCCAATGCTCTCACCATCACAGTAATCAAATCCTTTTGGTTCCTGATAAACTCAAGACCAGGGCCAGACCAACACTGTCTAGAGGGACAAAATCCTCACTGTCTCTTTGTCATGGCACCATAGTAATTACATTTTATTGACAAAGTGGTGTTTTCTTCTCTGAATTTAATTGATTGGTTTGACACTTCACACCGCATCTCAAAGGAAAAGCCAAGCCATGAAGTTCATAAAACTTTCCGTCGTCTTCTGAGATAGAATTGTGTAAAGGCATAAATCTGGGAATGGTTATTAAAAAATTGCTATAGCATTGCAAGTTCCCATGAGCACAGTGGGCTCCATCATATTGAAATGGAAGACGTTTGGAACCACCAACACTCTTCCTAGAGCTGGTTGTCCATCCAAACTAAGACCAAGAACCCAATGGCCACTCTAACAGAACTTCAGAGATTCTCTGCCAAGATAGGGAGAACCTGCCAGAAGGACATCTATCTCAGCAACAATCCATCAATCTGGCCTTTATGGTAAAGTGGCTAAACAAAAGCCACTCCCGAGTTAAAGGCATATGACATGCTGCCTGAAGGACTATGAGAACCTGATAAAAAAGATTATCTGGTCTGATGAGACTAAAATCAAACGATTAGGCCTGAACGCCAAACTCTCCATTGCACCAAAATAAGTTACCACTCATCAACTGGCTAAGACCATCACTACAGTGAAGTGTGGTGGTGGGAGCATCATGCCATGGGGATGCTTTTCAGAGGCAGGGACTGTGAGACTGGTCAGGTTTTAGGGAAGAACAGAAGAAAAATTAAGAGTTCTTTGAAAAAAACAGATACAGAGAGCACAGAACCTCAGACTGGTGTGAAGATCCATCCTTCAGCACAACAAGAACCCAAAGCAAAAGCCAAGTCAACACTGCAGTGGCTTCTTGACAAGTCGGTGAATTTCCTTAACTGGCAATCTGACAGAGCTTGGGTGGAACTCTGCCCAGCTGTCCAAATCCAAGCTTGTAGGGGAAAGCCCAAGAAGACTCACAGCTGTGATCGCTACCAAAGTTGCTATTTCCAAAGCATTTAGTAATGCTTATGGACATTACATTACAGTTTTTATTTTTCAATTAATTGGAACACATTTCTAAAAACATGTTTTTGCTTTGCCTTTATGGGTTATTATGTTTAGATAATGGTGCCTTAAATGGAGAAAGTGAAGGGGCCTGAATACTTTCCAAAGGCACTGAATGTAATAAACCTCTAAAAGCCGATGACGGTTTGGCACAGCATGAGCTACAGATTGCTGCCAGCGTTGCATTTATGGTTGAATTTATTTCATAATGGATGAATCACTGTCCGCAGGCTACATGAACACGGAGACTCCGTTTGAGCCTCTTGGTTCTGCGTGTATCACTATCGTTGTGAAGTAGTTACGATTTCATTCTGTGAGTCTAGCCTGTTTCCTACCATCATGCAACACTAACCTGTTACTTCTTATCAGCTAAGCTCCATTTGGTCCCACTCACTGTAATTCCTCTGTCCGTCATCCCCTGGTCTGTGCTAATTTAATTTGTCTCAGTGCATTTTCTATCTGGATTATGGGGAGGGATACCCCATTGAGTTTCACTCCACAGAACTACGTCACAGCTGGTGTGACTGTGGTCGATGGATACTGCAGTGTGTCAGACCAGTGCTGCACTGGGGCTCTGTCTCATGCTGGTATCCATGGCAGCCTGGCAGCATAAGCCCTAAGGGTTTGACAGTGAAGACAGGATGGAGCCTTAGATCAGGAAGTGTTCTGTGAGATAAAGGAAGATTTCTTTGTGTGAAGGATACAGTCAAGTCTTTGTATTCCCCCTGAGGGCTATCTGGATTTATAGAGAAAATGTGGAGGTGAGCCCGTCCTGTTGAAGGCAGTCACTCTGGTCTACACACCACTGCTGACTGGGAGGAAAACCTCAATTTAGCCTGTGTAAAGGCAGAATTATGCGGCAACACTATTAATTTCAAAGGGAGCATGTGAGGTTGTTGTATGTTAACTAGATACTGCTGAAATGAACACCAGCCATAGAGGGTTATCAACACGAATCAATTTAATTGTTGAGTGACGCACAGTTGCTCCAGCCTGCACATTAATCATTCCGCTCATATTTATGAGCTTATTTAATGTGCCTTCAGTATGGCTGTACATCTACCTGAGGGATGAAAGCCCCCTGGCGGGGCCGACCACAGTTAACACCCTAGTGTCACCCTCTACTCAGGCTCTGGATCAATAGCAGCATTGCTCTACCTCCACAGTCAATATCACTGTGATTAGGCGATTCATCATCCTTACACTTTTTCTCACGCTTAGCAAAGTTTCCTTCACAAAACACAGTGTGCATTTCACACTTCTCTGGAAGATTCTAAACACTGCTCTTTGTGTAGAGTCCAACAATGGTTAGTGTAACAAGAATTGCACAACCAGCACTCCAGAACTGTTGAAGGTCTTTACAAGCACATTGTATTATTATTTAGTATTTCAGGTGCCTTAACTTGCTTATACTTTGTAATGAAGCAAGAAATGAACATGACTAGGCATGATTGAATTGTAATACACTCTAAAGACCATGCAGTGTTTTCAGTGAGAGGGTGTACTGTATGTACAACTATAGAGATCAGAGTTTGTAGCCAGTCAGGCCTGAGGGAAGAGGAACCATGTCTGTAATGTACTAATGAAAGGGGCCTTCTCAAGGGAGAGAGATTTACATAAATACCCCAGAACAGCAGATATTTAACCTAACGCATATCCCAACCCTCCTCTACCTTGTCATTAAGACCACTGTTTCATAAGAGGAACTTCATTATTTTTGTCCATTTTCGTTATTTAGTACATATTCTTCTCCAGAGCGATTTAGTCAGCGACCCGGCTAGTTCAAGAACTGATCCCATTTCTACTGACTTGCAGAAAGAGTTGGCCATGTGGAACTGGTTGGGCGGGGAAGCTTATATTTCTGCCATTGACTGGTAAGACTGGTAAAGGACTCAATTCCTTTCCTGAGTGGCAGAATTGTTCTCTTATTCAAATCATCAAAATTCCCAGATCACTAACCTCTGGACATGCTACAGAGGGTTGTTTATCTTAGATACTGAATTACCTATGAGTAGAAAACCCAACCACTAACCTTTAGTTAAAATTTTACAAGACCATACACTTTCAATTAGTTCTGGATATATTGTCATACTTGGCTGTAACCAGTTACTCTCCATTTACTCTCCAGTTACTCTCCATTTAGAATAACTTTATCTGCTGGTATAATATTATGTCACATCTTCAGATCTGTCATACTTATGAGCCAGCTCAGATGTTTCTATACCTATGAGCCAGCCCAGTTGTTTCTATATCCATGAGCCAGCCCAGATGTGTCTATACCAATGAGCCAGCCCAAATGTTTCTATACCTATGAACCAGCCCAGATGTTTCTATATCTATGAGCCAGCCCAGATGTGTCTATACCAATGAGCCAGCCCAAATGTTTCTATACCTATGAACCAGCCCAGATGTTTCAATATCTATGAGCCAGCCCAGATGTGTCTATACCAATGAGCCAGCCCAAATGTTTCTATACCTATGAACCAGCCCAGATGTGGCCATGCATATGAGCCAGCCCAGATCTGTCATACCTATGAGCCAACCCAGATGTGGCCATGCATATGAGCCAGCCCAGATCTGTCATACATATGAGCCAACCCAGATGTGTCTTTAATTATGAACCAGCCCAGATTTGTCTACACCTATGAGTCAGCCCAGATCTGTCTGAGTCAGCCAGTGTGATGAGGATGAGTGATGAGGTACTTCCTCTCCTCATTGTCCTGTTCCTGAGTTGATTATCTTAGTTGTGCAAAGTCGGTGTCTGTTAAGTGTGATGCCAGCGACTTACCCAGACAGTGGCACAGGTGGCAGCAGCAGTGTAAAAGCAGTAGGGTTAAAGAAGTGGCCGCTGGCCCAGCTCTCTGCATGGTATAATAGGTGACACCAGATCCACACAGCCAAGAAGCAGTTCCCACCTCTCAGACAGCCATAAATACAACACAGCTGGAGCCTGAGAAAACAAAGCCATTAAATCACAAACAACGGCGGGGAACATGTATGTACCCTCAGACATAAGTATAAAGAGCCGCATACGCACACATAAGCACCGTTGAAATGTGCACATGCATTCCTTTAATGTTACACATTACACACACAACAGTGTACAAGCACACAACTATACACACGCTGACAAAAATCCACACGCTGTAGCACCGACCTGCGTCCGCTCTTCCAGTCATACCTTCAACGCACATCTAACCTGGTGGCGGTGTGTTTAGTCCAGACAGGATGTCGACAGACAGACAAGCAGTAATGCACTCTAATATTCCTCCATTCCACGTAGGTCTTCTGCCCTGCCTCAGTCCAGACAATAGCTGCTTCATTCCCTTGCCGCTGCCTCCAAATGAACGGCGGCAGTCTCTCCCTCTCCCTGCTCTTTTTCCTCCTCCTTCTCCACCTCCTCTTGCCCAGCCCCCTCTCACTCACAGTAGAGTATGATCAGTACTCACCACCAGGGATCTTCCCCAGCAGCATGCAGCCTAGCCATGGTCCACTGTCAACATAGTGAGCCCTGCCTAGCAGCTCTGCCTCCTCTGATCCAGCCCACCGTTGCTGTTCTTCATCATTCCATCTCCACCGCCAGATGGCTGCTTCAGTGTTAACAGCTGGGTTAATGGAGGTGGATGTGCATGTGTGCTAAGAGCTTGTCTAATATACAGCATTCATACTCCCTATACTACCTGACGCCTCGGTAGGAAGCGAAGATTTTGGCGTTGTTGTGGATGTGTGTGTGTGTGTGTGTGTGTGTGTGTGTGTGTGTGTGTGTGTGTGTGGATTGTCTATCACGTGAGAGTGAATGGAAAACGCTGCAAGCAAAAAAATTAATCTCTTCTGCCTTCCCCTGGGTCATGGAGAGCGTGGAGATATGATAATACTTTGCTGCCAGACGCCTACTCCTTCCCTCCCCAGTCCTCTCCCCTTCTCTCTCCCTCTGTTTGTAGATGGTGGTGGCTTGTAACCTTTTCAGGTTAGCATAACAAACCTGTCGAAATAATTGGGCAAACCTTTGTTTAAATCTCTATTAGTTTTATTAACCTAATTTTCATTCAGGAAAGGATGAATATTATCACTTAATTATTTTCAGGGTAAAAAGAATACACATAGATTTTAAAGTAAATGAAATGCAAAATAAAACAATAGAATCCAAGCCACAAATACATAATTTACAAAATAGGCATCGACGTGAGGAAACAGTTGTATCCAGACCTCTATGTTAACAGGTTTGACCAAAAGATCAGATTAAAACCATGTCTTTTTATGTTATTCCATGTATTTTTGCATATACTGTAAGAAGAAAGTAAACAGTAGCATGGGTGCTCTGTTTATGTTTTTGTCAACGAACTGCACACAGTCTCCTGTTTTATTTCCTTCTTCTTGGTTTTGATCACTTGGGTATAGACTATGGTTTCACTGTGTTGTTCTGGTCTTTCCACTAAAAGAGGGGAAAATTGGTAGTCAGTCAGATGTTGAATACTGTATGTAAGTATATTGAAAATGTCTGTGAAATACTGTGTAGAATATTGTATGTTACTTGGTATATTGAAAATGTCTGTGAAAAGAAAAGCCAAATAATTACAGTTAAGTGTATCTTTTTATAAATATATATGTAGGTAGCTTGGAGCACTGTGGTTTCAGTTTTGTGGGTTTTGAAATACATATGCGAGTCTTTGGTCAGGTCGGCTTCCTCCGTCTAAATGCCTGTTGATCTCTGTGTTCATGTGGCTAAAGAATCCTCAACTGTCAGTATTATGTGGTTAAGTGTGACGTTCAGACCTGCCGCTGCATCAGTATGAAGGACGAGCAATAATGTGATCATGTGAAATAAACCATCAAACAATATATCTACTGTTTAGCTTGTTTATGTTTGTGTACTCACCTTCATGTATTATACTATACTGTCTCCTTACCTGTATGACCCGCTGGAGAGCTACACAGACAGGAAGTGTATTTCAAACTTTGAAATTTAATTATAAAATTCGAGAAATATCAACAATATAGATATAAACTGTATAGAAGATATTATAAACTGGGTGGTTGAACCATGAATGCTGATTGGCTGCATGCCAGTCTTTTTGTCATGAATGCATTACAAAGCATTCATATTTAATATTCTAATGGGGTTGTTAGACAGCTTATAATAGTAGTAAGGCACATTTTTTAAGCGCTGTGGTAGTGTTAGTGAGAGTAAACAACTTCAAATTAGAATATATCTAATTCTGAAGATAAAAAGCAAAGTTAATAAAATACCCCAGCAAAGTTGTTCCAAACCACTTATTTTTAACAGAGTATGACAATTTTATAAATAAAATGCTGGTCTTACCTTTGTCTACCTGAGAGATTCACTCCTGTTATAGAAAAAAAATTGTTTTAAAAGTCTGATATTAAGGCCTTTTCTACTACTTATTTATTAAAGAATAGATTAGACATACTCTACCTCTGGGATCATCTATCATTGAATAGGCTATTTCAGCACCATCATCAGGGATGTCTCTACTCAAATGACCATAGAAAACAGTGACACCTTTAGGAAACATTTAAAGAAGCCGCGGAATAGGCTTAATACCATCTTAGAATTTGAAATTCCATTGCATTAAAGCTACCTATAAGGAATGCTTACTAAACTCAACTGTGTATGATAACCTTACTGATTAATCAAAGATACAGCATACATTACCTGATGTTTTCGGAACCAAAACACGGGAAAACAAATCATACCTATCAGTTAAAAAAGTATCTTTCCTCCTAACAGTTGGTAATATTCAATCAAAAAATGCAAAATTAAAGAAACTTACATTGCAGCAGCTACGACATAGAGAATATGAAAATCAAAGAGAGAAAAATATAACTTAGTACTTAATTAAAGTAAAATAAACATTATTTAGAAATATATTATGAGTATATATAGGTACCTGGTACAAAATTAATTACATTGTAGATGTGATCCGTATCCTGAATCTCACTAAGGAAAGAGTAAAAATGTGTTTACTAACAAAATGGAAATTGATAAATCAAGTAGAATTGAATGTTTTTAATATGGTAGGCTTTCTATACCTTGGTCTATGGTTACTGCATATCACTGTTACAGAAAGAAACAAGGAATTACTCAAAACAGTATGTTATTGCAGATACTGTAGATAATTTGTTTAACATCAAATGTATTCCCTTACCGTTTTCATGTCACATAGCTTGACATTGTTGTTGTAAGGCAATTACAGTGTTAACCTCCATGTTGATTTGTCTGGTTGCTTGTTTGATATGATAGAATATGGGCATGAGAAACTTAACACAACACATTAAGTGCTGACTAACTCTGAGCAAAGCACAATAGATGGGATGTGGCGTGTTATTGATGGACCCCACACACCCTACCCACACACCGGTCCATAGCTCCTGATAGGAGTTTTCCATGTGGCTGTCATAGACTCTATGAATAGACCCATGGACCGTAGGTTGGAACATACCATTGTGAGGAAGCCTGTCTTTACCTGATGATACACATGTATTTTAGTTCTATTCTCTTGTTAGAGGAGTGGTATTTCGTTATCTTGTGCTATATGAGGTACCGTATCACAAGCAGTTGGTATCCACTATTGAGGGGCCCCACACAACCTGATAAGCGTGTGGAGCCAGGAACTCAAGAGGGGACACTACCAGGCCGTGTAAGGTTAGGATATAGAATACACATATGTGATTGGAAGATATTGGAGGGGATGTGCTGGAGGGTAATGGACTGTGTAATAGTTGGCTATGACCACTGACCGCCTCCCATGTGTCCTGGCATAAAAGACTGTGTTAACTTTATAATTATTGGAGAACATGTAAGAATTATGGAAGATCAACATCTTGGACTCATGAAAATATTCTCCCCTGACTACCGGTTGCATAAATTTTGTTCATGGATCAAAAATGGACAGAATCTAACAGATATTTAAGGATGGTTTCAAAGACACAGATTAAGCCTAGTCCTGAACAACAAATCAAGTTCAGTGGAGTTTTTTCTTTGTGCTTTCTTTTTTGTCAATGACTAGGCTTATTTTGTGACCGCAAAACCATCCCTTAAAGTCTTAAATCAGAACTTTGGGACTTCACTTACATTGGTTGAGCATCCCTGAGTACCTCCACATTAAAACCAGGAAGGACAGTGACAAAATTAGGAGGACCAAGGCTACAGCAATTTTAACTCCTAGAATTCCTCCTGCTCCCTCATTCTCTGGTTTCTCTGTGAAGACTGGTGGTGGTGTAGACCCTGTTGTTTTACTTGATGCTGCAAGAGCATGTACAAAAAAATATTTTGCAATATTTTCTGAAAATGTGTCTGTATTATTAGCAACTATTAGCATGTGATAAAGTAAGAACACCCTCGGAAAGTTGTCTTTTTTGTGCGTAATAACACATGGATGTCTAAGCTCTATTCCAAACACATTCATTCATAAAGAGACCCCAATTTAACTAATCACATAAACACTTAGTAACTATATGTATATACAATATAAATAAACAGAAATGCAATTTTCTTATGCAGAAAAAATTAGAATTCCCCTACCTCTTATATTGCATACTGTTGGAGCCAAATTTGACAGTATCTTTTACAGAGTATCTGTGTATTTTTGTTACTATGCCCCAATGAATTTGTGTTTATATAAAATAGCCTTTATGATTATTAGAATGAATTAATATATGAATCATGGAAATATTGTATTGAAAAAATATTATGCTTCAATAAGGTACCCAGATAACTCCACCAAATAGGGGGTGAGCAATATGGGCATTAGATCAATAGGTTTGGCAGCAAATCATTTTTCAGCCGTGGGGGGACTTGAAGAAGGCCATGCATGCAAGAAAGCCCTTAAATGTGACTGAGTTGAAAAGTACTGTAAAGCAGAGTGAGGAAATTGATATAAGAGACTGATACACAGTTACAAGAAACAGCTAAATTAAGTTATTTCAGGGTACAGGGTGCTATTGATGTACTTACTATTTCAGCACTATGAAATTGAATTTCTGTAGATTTATTCATGATTAAATAATTGGAACGTATCAACCTTCACTGTTATTTGTTAAATTAGGTTACATTTAGCTGTAAATTGTGTTGAAGTGGAGCTTACATATCCATATGTCCAAATATGTAAAGAAAACTTTCCAGGGGATGTACTTACTTTTTCATATGACTGTATAGTATAGCAATTTTTCTAATCCTCATGAACATACATTAAACACAAACACTGACAGGCTCTTACCTTCACCACCTTCACCTCTGAACACCCGGAGGACTAGATAATCTCCGGTTGAATTCACTTGACTGGGATAGATTTTACTTTGGCTGTACATACAGCTGTAGTTGCCTGAGTCTTGTTTTTGAACTTTGTTGATTTTGAAAACAAAGTCATTTACGCCTTTCTGCAGTGCTGCAGAAATTTCTATCCCAACTCCATCCTTACAAAGGTAAACATTAACCATTTCACAGCTTATGTTGCCAGCAGTAGAACACTTCAAGGTTGCATTTTTTCCTTCAGCCACATTAGACGGTCCGAAGAGCTTCCCGGGGTAGATTTCTGCATTTAACAAAATACTCAATAGGGGGACTTCCAGCTAAATAAATATAAACTTCAAAAGCTGTTCACTTAAAGAAAAATGTATAAATGTGTAATAAAGGCAGTGATGTAAGTACATTGATTAAACCATTTGAAAACTTTGTTCATATACTTTCTCATAAAATAATGATATAGAGAGTAGTATATGGCCATTCAAAGATAAATTGCTGTTCAACATATGCCCTTTTCATAAAAATGGAATAATAAAAATGTAAAGATTATATATAATCCCAAACTAAATTATGTCTTTAAGCGTCAATAAATAGACACACAATTTCCTTTTTGGATTAGAAAACCTTATCTCTGCCTGGGACCCAGCCAAGCATTCAATGATGCAATCACAGTTTTGACAGCAATGGGGTCTTAATGAGTTACTAGGTGTTCAACTAAGATAGTGGTTTCACAGGCCACTCTTTTGTTAAATAACCTTTTTCTTTGCACACTCGCCTCCCATTTATGAAATAATAATGGTTATGTTCAACAGGTAATTAAGTTTATTTACTTGCGTCTTCACATTTTGTGGCTTCAGATCTGACAAGGCTGGATACTGCACCTGCATAAAAAACATTACCCTTTTAGTTTAAGTATTTTGCTTAGATTAAATGAAAATGTATTTCTCTTTAACATTGGTATAAATTGAAAAGAAGAAAATACTCACAAATCACCAGCCATATGAGTCTTAACACGGCCATGACAATGATTGAGACGTCTGTAATGGGAACTGATGGTGTCAAAGAAATGGAATGTTGACCACACCTATTTTGTCTCATGATGGTAACAACACATTGGTTGAATCAAATCCAAAACATGTAGGTCTATTTGATGTGCTTTCTCAAAAACTTTGGAAAGATGAGGGTATTTTTTTGTTCAAAATGGCCATTAATCTGGCATCTTAAAATGTGAAAAATATATAAAATAAAAATGACATCATAGATCTAATTCTTAATAATAGGTATTTACTTAATGTATTTAGAACCCTTTGCTTGAAACCATTCCAAAGTGTGCTCAGTAATTGAAAACGGCCATACTGGCTGCTCCAGAGCACACATTTTCAAAGCAACAACCACTGGAAAACGTTCAGCCTTAACATCATTGTCAAGCCTGTTTTGATGCAGTTTAACACTGGAGGGAACCAATATGCCAATTCAACAGAGAACTTACTGTCGTATGTAGATGTACTGTACAGTGGATATAGGAAGTCACCATCCCCTTTCAAAATGTTCACCTTTTGTTGCCTTACAGCCAGAAATCTGACTTTTTCCGGCATTATTCGCACACAGTAACTAACAATATTCAATTAAAAAAATAATACAAATATAAATTAAAATAATACAGTAAAATAGCCTGTTTGGATAAGTGAGCAATTGCAAACATGCTGAGCAATAACCAACCACATTCCAGATATTACATGCAATATTCCAATCTTGTTTCTTCCAATCTTGTGAGAACTGACTGGCTCAAAAGACATTGGTTTAATTTGCTTAGTCGACCAGCCAGTGATCTTCCACAATGTCTTGTGCACCCAAGCACCATTGTCTTATGCAACCAAGCATACTGTTTGTTGTTGGACAGCTGTGCATACAATGCAGCTAAGCTGTCTCGATAGACAGTGCATTGACTCAGAGCAGAACAAGGCAGTTCTTGGTTCATTCAGAATTGTTATATGTACTATTTTACTAGGTAGCTGGTTGAAGGAACATTTAATTTGTATTATATACTCCTAGCTGGTTAGCTTCTCTTTTGTATTATTAAGTGGGTGGCTAAGCTAGACTGGATGTTATAGAAGGATTTGCTTTGAATGGTTCTTTTTCCAGACGTGCTGTGAACAACAACATGGAGATAATTGTTCTATGGTTCAGGGGTGTTGTGTATTGCATTTAACAACGCATTTCCCTTTCTCAGTACATAAGAGGACACTGTCCCTTACTTGAACTGACACATAACATTATCTTCCTGTCTTTATTTTAATAATAGACTTCCTTTTGTCTAGTTAACCTAACTGTGACTTGGATCATTCGGCAAGTGGTGTTTGCTAGGTGAAGAGGTCAGGGTATTAAGATCCCAACAGTCCTCTCTTTTCTATAGTATGTCCTTTAAAGTCCACATTGAAACTTGAAAAGAAAGCATTATTGCAGACAGGATCTCCTTAAAGAGAAAACACACACCCATTTAATAGAAAATAGGTAATAGGTAGGTAATATTCTACCAAATTCTCCTCTTTAGACCTGAATCTATGTTGATGGATTACTTCTCTGCAAAGCTTCGTGAAAATGGTTGGTCATAGTTTATCAAAAGGGTCCTAAAGAACTCTCAGCAGGCTGTCATATTCCATATATTTGTAAAAAAAAAAAAAAGAAAAAAACTGTGTGTAGATTAATCAGGAAAAAATTGATTTAATCCATTAAAGAATAAGGCTGTAGTGAAGTGAATACTTTCCAAATGCACTGTCGGTGAACCCAGAATGGGCAGTGGTGTGATGTTTTCTGAAGATGTGGAATGTAAACGAAAATTATATTTGCCTCGAGTCCAAAGTTCTATAAAGGTTTTTAAAATTTTACACACACATGGGATAATCGAAATACAGCCACCTAGTATGACCGCACTCCGAGTAATCTGCCAACTTATTATAAAATAATAATATCAAAACATCATATTTTGGTTCTCAGTTTCAAATGTCTATCACAGGATATACTCTGATTTTGCCAAATATTGCCAGTTAACACACCCAGCAATAAGAAGGCTTTTCTGTGAAACATTCGGTAATAAATAATAACATTCACTCACAATAATCTATAACCATGGACCCGTATTGGTCTTTAAGTAAGCCCAACCTAAGCTACACTGTTCAATTATAGTGGATCTACTATTCAAGTACACTGCTCAATAATATTAAGGGAACACATAATCATCACAGTATAACCCCAAGTCAATTAAACTTCAGGGATATCAATCTGTCCAGTTAGGAAGCATAAGTGATTGTGAATCAATGTCACCCGTTTTGGTGCAAATGAAGGTGATAACAGGTGCACTAGGTGGCAGTAAGACTGTAAGACAACCCCCAAAAAGGGAATGGTTTTGCAGGTGGTGACCACATAAAATTGCTTTCCTCTTATTCTTCCTTGTCAGGTCCTGGCTGGGGTTCCTCTAGGCATCTCTATGTGCCTGGGGGCCACAGCCAGGGCCTGACCGTGGGGATGCCTGTAGGCATCTCTGTGCCTCTGTTTTCTGTTCTCCCTAATCAGAGGCAGCTGCACCTTGTTGTCTCTGATTGGGGACACTATTTAAGTTTCTCTTGTTTTGCTTTAGTTTGTGATTCATTGTTTGTGCGGCCTCGGGGATGGATCCTCCCTCTGCTCCGGTGCCCTGACCTGCCACGGGGATGGAGCCTCCCTCTGCTCCGGTGCCCTGACCTGCCACGGGGGTGGAGCCTCCCTCTGCTCCGGTGCCCTGACCTGCCACGGGGATGGATCCTCCCTCTGCTCCGGTGCCCTGACCTGCCACGGGGATGGAGCCTCCCTCTGCTCCGGTGCCCTGACCTGCCACGGGGATGGAGCCTCCCTCTGCTCCGGTGCCCTGACCTGCCACGGGGATGGAGCCTCCCTCTGCTCCGGTGCCCTGACCTGCCACGGGGGTGGAGTCTCCCTCTGCTCCGGTGCCCCATCCTGCTTCGGAGGAGGAGCCTCCTCTCTCTGTCCCAATGTCCCTTCCTGCTCCGGTGGCAGAGCCTCCACCTGTCCCGGCGCTGCGTCCTGCTCCCTGTTTCGGGGCCATCTGGCGCCCTGCCCTCCCACCCTTGGGTGTTCTGGACTTGCGGTCGGGAACCAGCACCTTGGGGGGGTGCTGTCAGGTCCTGGCTGGTGTGCCTCCAGGCATCTCTATTTGCCTGGGGGCCACAGCCAGGGCCTGGCCATGGGGATGCCTCTAGACATATCTGCGCTTCTATTTTCTGTTCTCCTCAATCAGAGGTAGCTGCACCTTGTTGTCTCTGATTGGTGACCCTATTTAAGTTGCTCTTGTTTTGCTGTAGTTTGTGGTTCATTGTTTGTGCTGTTTACCTCAGTTCTCGGTTGTGCTTCTCCTTTTGTTGGTTTCTGTTTGTTTTGAGAAGATGAACATTAAAAGGATGTTTACCTTTGACTCTGCGCCTGTGTCGTGCCTCCATGACCGTAATATTCCTGGCTAATTCTTCTCTTGTTTTGCGTTTTGCTAGTGTCCTTGTCACTACTGGTAGCGTGAGGCAGTGCCTGCAGCCCATTCAGGTTGCACAGGTAGTCTAGCTCCTCCAGGATGGCACATCCAAACGTGCTGTCACAAAAAGGTTTTAAGAGCATGGAGGAGATATCAGGAGAGAGGCCGTTATATGAGGAAATCTGGACAGGGCCGTAGAAGGGCATCAACCCAGCAGCAGGATCGGTATCTGCTCCTTTGTGCGAGGAGGAATGGGAGGAGCACTGCCAGAGCCCTACAAAATGACCTTCAGCGGGGTGTGCATGTTTCTGACCAAACTGTCAGAAACAGACTCCATGAGAATGGCATGAGGGCCCAACATCCTCTAGTGGGACCTGTGCTCACAGCCCAGTACCATGCAGCTCGTTTGGCATTTGCCAGAGAACACCAGGATTGGCAGGTCCGCCAGTGGCGCCCTGTTCACAGATGAGAGCATGTTCACACTGAGCACACGTGACAGACGTAAAAAAGTCTGGAGATGCCATAGTGAATGTTATGCTGCCTGCAACATCATCCAGCATGACCAATTTGGCGATGGGTCAGTGATGGTCTGGGGAGGCATATCCTTGGATCACACAGACCCCCACGTCGCAGACTTCCACGTTTACTTTGATTTTCAGTATTTTAATCCAGCCCTCAATCGGTTGGTGATTTTGGTTTCCATTGACTGTTGTTATGTAATTTTGTTCTCAACAAATTACACAATGAACAGAAAAGATTTTTATCTTCAATACATTTTGTTCATCGAGTTTCATTTGTGATTTAAGTGTTCCCTTAATTTTTTGGAGCAGTGTAATTCTGGGGTAGCTGTTCCATCATTGTTGCAAAGTGTATCTCTAGTATAGGCTGTTGATTAGGATGTTTAGGGTTGAAGAGAGGATATAAACCCTGCTGGCTGTCTAAGACTAACAGCTCTACAAAGTGCTGGTGGCGAAGGCAGATGGGCGTGTGTCTTCACACAACTAGTTCCATGCCTTTCTCTCAACATTCCATGTTAGAGGATCACAACTCACCCTGAGATCCAACCTATCCTCAGACACACAATTATTACCTGAACCCAGTGGGGAATGGTCAGGGCCCTCTACGGCCTCAGAGAGGGCCTAAGGTTAGATACAAATCTCTATATATTTTTATACATTATAATTTGTAATTTTATTTTCATTGATTAAATCATTTTTTGTCTTAATTGTAATGATCGTCCTATTGAATTTCTTCAGTTTGTGTGGGAAAAAGAAGGGTTAACATCCAAGAGAAAACAGTATCCAGTCAGAATTTTTCATTTGGTCTATAATCTGTCTATATGTCATTGACATTGACTTCAATTAGACCAGCATTTTGGAGTAACAGTAGAGTCAACCAATCACAAATTTTCTTTTAATGGGTGGGACAATTGCATGATGCCTCTCAGCCCTATAGAGGGCCGGTCACTTCACTTATTCAGAGCCAATAGTGAGCCTTATCTTGTACATGAATGTAACCATAGATATAAGGCATAGATGGGACATATAGTTCCATCTGAAGTCTCAATAGCTTCGCCATCTTACCTGGGACCAGATCGGAAAAGTCAAGCCACTTAACACTAGTCATGGTGGTATTTTGTGCAGTAGTAATCAGGTCCAGAAAAAGGATGAATGATACAAAGGAGGTGGGTACACATCAGCAATAGTGTAGAAATGTATGATAACATACAGTACTTAACTGTACATACCATGTTTTTAATCAATGAACAAGAAATCTAATCCAGCCTGACCTTAGCTGTTGAGCTACATTACTTTACAGTTTCAGAATTCTGTTCGTTTTTTACATTATAACGGTCTCAGCTAGCTTGCTACAGCAAAGCTAGCTTGCTACAGCATGTTGCACACAACATATGTGAAATAACGTGTTTTCGCAGAAAAAAAGAAATTACTGTACATAATCAGCAGATGGCGATGTTGGGTAGCCTTTGTCCACAAAAAAGTAGCCTTGTTACTCCTATTTCCGTCCTCCGATTACAATCCTGCTGTTAGCATACCAAATTCAGTGAGCTAGCCTGCTCTGTTTAGCATACTGTTACTAAAAGTGACAGATTCAATTAAATTAATTTATAATATTTATATGTATACACAATGCATACATGTATCATAATTTAAAACTACAGTTAATTGTTATCTTTGGAAATAAAGGAATATATTTGCACTGTATTTAAAGTGCTATCCTGCTATCCTTCTACACTGGACCATAGCTATTTTGTACTCTTAAATTAATAAATTATTGAAAACTATTTCAAATGGATTTGTTTGTTAATATTCTAAAAAGTACAGTAATTTTATGTATTATGCTATGCATGACAGTGGCTATTTATATATTATTAAGGAAATGTAACTGTTATAAGAACTGAAATGCAACTTCTACCATGTGTTTTTATTGTAGATTGGTTAGAACAGGTCCCAGGGTTAGGGCTAACTCTGGGTTTGATCTCAATCGAAAAATAACATCTTTCAGATTTAAAATCAAATGATAAGCTACATGAACCTGCCATTATCCATTTCATAAAGAAGGACTGGAGAATGGACTTCATTTTTAAATGATAATCTTAATGGTGATTGCACTTTTTGTTTTCATCTACAGCTTTCTTTTTTTGCTATCTCATTTCTATCATTTTGAATACAATGTGTAAAATATTATTTCAACTTTAGATCACTTATTGTTTGGTAAAAACAACAGTAATGACGTTGCATTTGGAAGTACTGGGTACATGACCTGTTGTGGTGCATTTTTTTTATTGCTGTATGCTGGAGATAGAACATCGAATACAGCACAACATTTCTCTCTCTCACAGCATATATGTGAGTAGTTGTGTGGTTGAATTTATTCCACCGCTATTTGTGTTTGGTTTGGCAAATGTTTCTTTGAAACGACGCAACGCTATTTTCTTCTAACGTGGTTCCTGCTATCAATATTTGAAACCGTTGGGTACGTCTCCTATTTCTGTGAGCCACAGCCGAGACGTGGCTTACGACCGTTTGACTCTGTCACCAAAGAATTGCTTCTCCTACATAAGTAGATCTGCAAAAGAAAGCTCTCAAGTCGTGCTCTGTATGCACAGGCACCTGAGTACTCTATCTACATGTATGATGTCAGATCTTTTTCTGCTATTGAGGGCCTAGCTCCAATAGTCACGGTTTGCCACTGCCTGAACCTACCCACACCATATGGCACGACAATTAATAATTGCAGCGATAAATTATGCTCCTACAATCAACTACAGTAAAGCTGTTATGAAAATATCTGGGAATGTGTTTCTTTTCTTGTTTCTTCTTATTCATTTCCTCTTTCAGGTGCTCGTCCTCCAGCCTACTGTGCTTCCACATTATTCTGCTGGTTTCATGTGAGAATGTTATATGTGGATATGGTCTTGTCAGCAGTGGGGGTGTTGAGCAGTGGCGTGTGACATTTTGACCAATGTTGGCCTGGTGAAACGTGATATACAGTATACCTGGTTCCCCAGACTCAGTTTATGGCTGTTTCTATCAGCATGGAGCCTGTTCCTCATTTGCTGATTTTACCAACAACAATCACCTCCCATAGCAATATCCAGGATGTTTGCTGTCTGAGCGAAGAGGGCAAAAACATTAGTTCATCGTGATAATCAATCTTCTATGTACTATTGCTTAAGCTTTCTCTACTCATGGGCATAGAGCTTGTTTAATGTCTGTAAGGCTGTGAAAGGTCCATGCTTTGTTTATGTGTTCTTATAGCATTCCATTAGCTACTCAGTCTAAAGCCTTGCTCTAGTACAATACAGGTTTATCTTTTCCCCCCGTGGTGCAATGTAAATACTGCACTATCGCTTTTCCTCATGTAGAGAACATTATGAATGGTCATTTTTGATTTGGTAGGTCTAAATCAGGTGCTTGGATTAATGTTTCCTTTAGGCTTGGGTGGTGAATAACATCCATTTGTGTTTGTACTGTGCAGATTTCTGTTGCTTCCTGGTGGTCAATGTGGATCAGCTAAACTGTAACATCTACTGCATCTCTAGAATGGTAATTGTTGAATATTCATATCGTTCCCCAGTGTTAGTAACATACCTGATTTCCTCTTCCATCAGAGACAAATGCAATCCTACTGGTTTTACTGATATCAACCCTAAGGTGAAACAATGTGGTTGCTAAGGTGTAGACACATGGTGTTGCACCATAGAAACCACTTGTCATTTTTATTCATTAGCATAGGAGAGCTATTACATATCTCATCATTTGGGCTTTATTAATGTACTCTGTCCTTGGGCAATACCCATTTACCAGTTTCATATTTTATTTCCATTTTTGTTACTTGTTCCGTTGCCAAATTAAATGTTTGCTCATTATATTTCAGCTTTTACAGCGTATTGACTTTGGTCTTTGGCACTATGGTGGTCAGTGATACGATAGTGTTGAGCCTGATTTAAAACTGAAGAATCTCCTTATTGTATTTGCTTTGTAGGATATTCAAGAATGACTGTGCACACAGTACAGAGGCAATAGGTCATTGGAGGGGATTTTAAGTTGTTAAATATCAGACTGTCTACAAACCACCTGTTCTATAGTTCAGGAGTGTTGATTGTCTTATGACCTCAGTAGATACGCCAAAAGTCACATTTTTGTGTTTTTGCAGGGATTAACAACTAATGTTCTATTTTCAGTACCTATATAGACACTGTCCCTTGCTTGACCTGACCTATGATGTTATTTTCCTGTTTTTAATATAATAATATACTTTATTGTGTCTGGTTAAACTAATTGTCACATTCCATTATTACACAGATGTTTTTTGGAAGGTCAGTAGATCAGGATAATGGAATACTCCAAAAATATCTTTACCAGAACATATAACATTGTTTAAGGTGTTGAGAAAAGGAGGAAGGAACAGGAAGTGAGCTTTGGGGCACCAGCTCCTGACCCAGTTCTAGAACAGGTGATCATTAAGAGGAACCGGTCGAGGAGCCACTTGATACCTGGGGGAAATATCAATGCCAGACTCTCCTCTCGTCTTCATCCACGAGCCAAATGAGGAGGAACTGGTGGAGGACCTCCACCAACTCTGCAAGGTGATGAAGGGGGCCTGCATATAGCATAACTAGGGAGATTTTAAGCGGTCTAGATCAAGAGGCTTTTTGTAACCTGCTCTAGTCAATTGTAACAGGAACCACAATGTGTGAGACAGAAATCATGAACCGGCACGCACTATGTAGCCAAGGGGACAAAAACCCACAGCTATGAGAAAGTTTGTAGTGCATGAGTGAATGACTGCTTATGCTCATCTGTCAAGAAAATTAAAACCCCCATGTGACAGAAAGCTATGTTATATGTATTAAAGTGTGGAAAACTGGACCATTGTACAAAAGGTAAGGGTGACAAACGCTTGAAAGAAAATTTCCATGAGGAAAAAATAATTTGTATAGGTGGCTCAGTTACAGGGAAGACCACCTTAAGACCGCACTCCACGACTCAAGTTGATGGTTAGAGTATATGTGATAGGAGTGACACACAGTCCTTTAGGCTCAATGATAGAATAGGACCTAAAGGTAAAAGTAACAGGAGCTAGATTAGGTTAATCAGGTTATCCCAGAGAAAGGAAACGAAAAAGGATACCCCCTCCAGTGTTTCACCAACCCAGGGTATTATGGTTACCATTTTAAATCAATGTTCACGACACATAGTCAATCACAGAGAAGTGCTATATTTGCTGTTGTAATACTGTAAGGGTTAATACAGTATTTACATCATAAGTCTAGCAGACCCTCTTATAGCATGTAACAGTAGTGAGTGCAAACATTTATGCTTTTTTTTTCTCTCAAAAGTCTACCACCCATAGGAATAAATGAACAACCAGCATTAAACTGCCTTCTGTAAGTTGATAATGGCATGACTGTTTGTCACAATCCCCCTTGTATATATTTCCCTTAACTCTTTAGCTTCATTTTCTGGACACTAGTTTCCCATGACATTCATGTTTCTTTTAATCTTAGCAATTTAAATGTTTTATGTTTAAGGAACTATTCCCTATGCTTTGTCTGCACATGTTCAAATTGTATTATAATGCATAATTTCAAGAACATTGTAACGGTAGTGCTGTGGTGGAGAGGAACCAGGCGTAGGCAGAGCAGCAGTCGATGTAATATTTTTAATAAAAATAAACACCGAGCACATAAAGCACACTGCAGGAAAACAAAAGCTGAAACCGAGAACACTCACCACTGACAAGTACATACGTTGACAGGGAACAATAACTGACAAGTGAGGGGAGCAGGTGAGAAAGATTTAAACACATACTGATGACTTAATTGGGACCTGGTGTGAGTGACAATTGGAGACAAGACAATGAAGGAGTCCGGGGTGAGTTCATGAACAATGGGAAACCGGGGAAAGCGGGAGATGACTGAGCTGTCCATCACCTCACCGTCACAAATATACACTGGATATAAAGAGTCTACTCACTATTGTAGATAATGCAGCTTTTGTTTATGTAATGGCTGAAATGGCTTTGTGCTTTCAATGGTTGTTGTCTTGAATGTTTTCTGTCACTGGGCAGCAGGGTTCATACCAAAACACCTTGATATTTTGAGGTAGTCATTGTTCCCTGACCAGAACTCCTAACCCTGCTGAAGAGAATGAGCCCCAGACCATGAAGCTGCCTTCACTATGCTTGACAGTAGGGACTGTGTACTTTGGGCTGATGAGCCTGTTGGTCTGTGCACCAAACATATATAATCCCAAAATGATATACCATGTATTTTATTTTACCCCACTTGTAAGTAATGGCCGTCAAACCCCACAGCTAAACAAAGCAACAAACAAACAACAAACAAAAAAACGTAAAACTAATATTGCAGCAAAAGTTGGCTGTATGAAATACTTGAATACTTATGCACGCCATAAAATATTTTCCAACATGAAACCAATGTCACCACATAATAACTGATTTTGAGTGTTGGTAAATTTCCTGTTACTTTAGTGAGCTAAATAAGTGTGTTTTTTCTGTACCCAGGGGTGACTATTCCCTCTAGTGATTGCCATGCATTTTATTAACATGTAGCCAAAAATGGAGGTCATCTCACACCAATCTCACTTCAGAGACAATGAAACATAACAAAATGTTATAATAAAACCTGCTGATGGGACCACAAGAGTTTTTTGTTTTTCTTTGGGAACTAGGCTACAACAAGTATAATCCAATCAGAATTTATCACATTCTGCTGTTTTTATATGACGGTAAATCTAAGCCTAGAGGCATGACCCGAGACCCAGAGCAGTAGTGGATAAACATTCCTTTAGTTGTGTACTTACAAAAACAACAAAAGGAGAAGCAGCAACCATAAACTAAAACACATACAGCATAAAAGATGATGTACATATCACTACAACACAGTGTACATATCACTGACCACACAGAGCAACTTAAATAGGATCTCCAATTAGAGGCAATGCCGGGCAACATCCGTTACACGAGGAGAGTTGGATAGGGCCGTAGAAGGGCATCAACCTAGCAGTAGGACCGGTATCTGCTCGAAGGAGGAGGAGGAGTAACAGGAGGAGCACTGACAGAGCCCTACAAAATGACCTCCAGCGGGCTACTGGTGTGCATGTTTCTGACCAAACTGTCAGAAACAGACTCCATGAGGGTGGCATGAGGGACTGACGTCGTCTAGTGGGACCTATGGTCACAGCCCAGCACTGTGCAGCTCGACTGGCATTCGCCGAATTGGCAGGTTCACCATTGGTGCCCTGTTCTCTTCACAGATGAGAGCAGGTTCACACTCAGCACATGTGACAGACGTGAAAGAGTCTGGAGATGCCGTGGTGAACATTGTGCTGCCTGCAACATCATCCAGCATGACCAGTTTGGTGGCGGATCAGTGATGGTCTGGGGAGGCATATCCTAGGAGGGTGCAGGACAATTTCCAGCCTCTTGTGGCCAGTGTGTAGGCAGTTCCTGGATAATGAAGGCATTGATGCCATTGACTGGACCTCACATTCCCCAGACCTGAATCCAATTGAGAACCTCTGAGACGTTATGTATCAGTGCATCCGATGCCGCCAAGTAGCACCACAGACTGTCCAGGAGCTCACTGATGCCCTGATCCAGGTCTGGGAGGAGATCCCCCAGGACACCCCTGCGGCCGTCTCATCAGGAGCATGCCCAGATGATGTCGGGTGTGCATACAGGCATGTGGAGGCCATACACACTACTGAGTCACACCCGACATTGTCTGGGCATGCAGTGATTTAAGATGTGTGATTGTGTGATCAAGATGTGTGATTTAAGTGTTCCCTGTATTTTTTTGAGCAGTGTATTTTCTTTTGTGGTCAGTGATATGTACAGTAGCACATTCCACTCAGGTTATGATACTACCACAATAACATACCTTGTTATTATTTCTGCAATTCCCATGGCAATGAGCAAGGTACGCAGTACCGACCCCCCCCCCCACAAGGAACAAAGAATCTAACAGGTGAAGGCAGGGGTGGTGGGTGGGCATGCACCCGCATGCTAGTACAAGCTCAACACCCGACTGAGTGAGTACCTGATGGTTATATAGACAGGTTGCAATCTGACGTGATAAGAGCGATCCTGCATCAGCTGATGCGTTGCTGACCAATTACCACTCAGGTTTTTTGGCTGAACTGGCTACGCTAATATAGGGGAGTTCCTAACTAATCAGTGACTTTATTCAATCACTTACTGTACTGTATGTACAAGGATGGTGGAATGAATGTGTTAATTTATTAGTTTTTACATGCCACATTAATGAATATGTGGATGATAGATTTCAGGGACAGTTACTTGAACTGTTACTTTAGCTACAGACCTATAGAAAACCAAGATTTAAGATTCAATGTTATAATCAAACATTGGTTTGACAATACTGTAGCTACCCGTTATGTTACAGTATCTTGTGAGATCATTCTCCTGTTCTGGCCCTAGACAACACCATGCTGCCCGTGAACGCATCCCTCCCTTCAGGTCGCAGCCACATGGACAACGCCAGGGTGCCCGTGAACATAACTCTCCCCCTCAAGTCGCAATCACCTGAATTCTAGCCACCTGTATTTGTTCTGGGTTCCCTATTTAGTTCAGGTCTGTCTCCTTTCACTTGTGAGGTATTGTTTGTCTTGAGTGCATCTTTACTAAGCCTGTGGGTTCCTCATTATAGAAATTCTGACTACCTTCCTACAGTAGTGTCCTGACCTGTGCCTGCCTTTTTCTGACCATTGTTTTTCAGATCATCCTTTTGGTACTTCTGCTCCGCTCTATCTGACTCCCGTGTACTGACCTTCTGCCTGCCCATTGATTACGTGTCGGCCTGCTCCTTGGGTTTTGTTGGATTCTGAATAAACATCCTGCGCTCTGCGCTTGGGTCCAACCACTTCTCTGTTTCTCCGAGTGCATTCATTACATATACATACTGGATTCTTGCACAAGTTATATATTAACCATCTATTTGATGTCAAGGGACAAGTTCAAGTTTATTTGTCATTACACATTAAATATATCGTTAAGACAGAGGTCAAAGGTCATTTTAAGAAACTTGTACATAGTGATGGCCATTCGAGGCTTCATTAGCGTTATTTTAGCAGCAGGATATTATGCTGGCAGCACTCAGATATTCGTTATCACAATAAAAGCCATCAATGAAATTTATAAGGCAATATAGTTAACAATCTGAAACAGTCTGAAAAAGAACAGACAAGAATAACATTGGAACAGACATAAAATGTGCAGACTAGATTGTCTTATATATTTCAATGAAGGCTTTTATTTTGAAAAAGCAAATCTCAGTTAATGCTGCTAGCATAATATCCTGCTGCTAGAAGAACAGTAACGAACCCTCGAATAGCCATCACTACTTGTACAGGGTGAAAACACCTCAGCGCATTTGATAACACCAGAGCCGCTATGTTTGATAGGAGTTTCAAAATGTGCCCAACATTAAAATATGTATGTCTTGTTGATATTGGTTTCGAATAAGTCAACCTGCCCTCGACAGAATATTTTAAAGGTAAATGGGAGGAGGAACTGCACTGTGTATACCAGATTGGGAGGATAGCTTGGAAACCACGACTAAGATTTATCTGTCATTTTTTGACAAAAAAATATTAAAAAATTATGTTTTGGAAAAATACCAAATAAATGATAGCTCAGTGAATTGGCATGTCACAATTATTGGCACCCGTCTCAACCAGCTTCATTAGGTAATCATCTGGAATGCTTTCCCAACAGTTTTTAAGGAGTTCCCACTAATGCTGAGGACCTTTCGGTTGCTTTTCCTTCACTCTGCGATCCAACTCATCCCAAACCATCTCATTTAGGTTGAGGACAAGTGATTGTGGAAGCCAGGACATCTAATGCAGCACCATCACTCTCCTTCTTGGACAAATAGCCCTTGTTTTGGGACATTGTCCTGTTGAAAAACCAATGATAGTCCCACTAAGCGCAAAACAGATAGGATGGTGTATTGCAGCTGAATGCAGTGGTAGCCATGCTGGTTGGGTGTGCTGTAAATTCTAAATTAATCACAGATAGTGTCACATGCAAAGCACCGCCACACCATCACACCTCCTCCTCCATGCTTCACGGAGGGAACTACACCAAGAGATAATCCGTATACCCACTGTAAGCCTAACAAAGAGATGGCGGGTTGGAACCAAAAATCTTGAATTTGCACTCATTATACCAAAGGATTTATTTCCACTCTAATGAACTTCTCTGCAGCAGAGGTAGTTCTGAGTATTCCTTTACTGTGTCGGTCCTCATTAGAAACAGTTTCATCATAGGGCTTGATGGTTTTTGCAACTGCACTTGAAGAAACTTTCACAGTTCTTGAAATTTTCCGGATTGACGGACCTGTCATAAAGTAATGATGGAGTGTGATATTGCTTTGTTTATTTAAGCTGTCCGTGCCATAATATGGACTACTACAGTATAGACATAATGATGGTCTTCTGTATACCAATCCCACATTGTCATAACACAAGTGATTGGCTCTTACATATTAAGAGGAAAAGAAAGTCCTCAAATTAACTTTTAACAAGGCTCTTACTTGAAAAACATTTAATCGTACTACCTAATGAAGCTGGTTGAGAGAATGCGAAGAGTGTGCAAAGCTGTCATCAAGGCAAAGGGTGACTACATTGATGAATCTACAAAAAAAGTTTTTGTTGCTACATGATTCCATATGTGTTATATAATTGTTTTACTCACTGTTATTCAACAATGTGGAAAATAGTAAAAATAAAGAAATAAATGAATATTCTCAGAAGTATATCTGAACAGGAATGATCAAAAGATCAATCAGTTACAGTACATGTCCTGTTGTGTAATTTTACACATACAGTGCTGTTTGAAAGTTTGTGAACCCTAAAGGAATGGTCAATATTTTGGTATAAAATACTAAAATAATCTCACAAAAACCTTAGCAAAACCCTAATTTGTAATAAAGACATTCCAAATAAAGACACAAACAAAAACATATGTTCTTTGTTTATTTAAAAATAGTGGTTAACACAGCAAAAACTATGATTTCATGTGAGAAAAAATATGTGAACCCCTTCATTTAATAGCTTTTAAATGAAGGGGTTTAAATGAAGGGGTTCTCATTTAAAAGCTATTTTATGGCCAAAACTCCTAATTTAATACATTTTTATTTCAAGTTGGAACACAATAAAATGTGTAAAAGGGATGCAAATACTTTTGAAAGGCTTTGTGAATGGATACACAACTTTTTTTAAATTTATGGAATCTGAAACATGACTCAGACCCAGCCAAGACAAGCTTTCAATAAGGGGTCACGGTAAGGTTACCCTTAAAGAAACAAATAGCATTCAAGATGCAGTTTACCTATATTTTTTCTTAAAATAAAGCTTCAGATGTATTGCAGGTGTTGAAATAAGGTAATCTTTTTTCTGCTCACTTGCCTCGATTACCAAAAACTTAAGCTATTCATCAGTCATTACATGTTTTTAAATATGTATACTTTACCTGTATCTTTGCATTTGTTTTCACATTCAACAAGGATGTATTTTGCTGCTGCATGGAAAACTATTTTAGTAAAAGAATAATATTCAGAAAAATGAAATACATTTCTTTTTATATTTGGTATCATTTGAAAAGAAGAAAATACTCACATATTCTAAGCCATATAAGCCCTAGTGCTGCCATGATATGTTGGTTGAGACTTTAGTGGTATGGTGTCAGAGATAAGTGGTAAGAAGTTATTGTGTGAATCAAATGTGCAAAATTGCTCCAAAGCACGGGTTCAAGAAACTACAAGACAGTGGGGCTTTTGCATGATCACATTATTATTTACAGTGCAGTCAGTAAGTATTTCGATAGTGACACAAGTAATGGACAGTCAACAAAGTTAGCCTCAAACACAGGATGCTCTAAAAAATACAAAAAAGCAACTGCAGTTCTGGGAATATGTATTGTAAACAGATACTAACCAATACTAACATGACCAGAGTGCAACCCAATAAAGTATTAATTATACAGAAAAGATCATACCTAAGTTGATGCTGAGAATACATATTTTGTTGACAAAGCGTGCGATCGACTTCTATCAATACGTTATATACGTAAGTAGCTAGTAACAAATGTATACCGCGAGTCACAATTTTATCATGCAGGTAACACTTTACTTAACGTGTAGTGTCATTGCATGGTCATAACTCTGTCATAACCATGTCATAACATGTTATGCCAGTTGACATAATATGTCAAATCCTGACATAACATAGTCACGACACTGTAATGGCACATATTTAGACAAATTGTGTTAATTTATGACTGGTTATTACACTTACACAAGTCTATCAAAACATAACAAACAATTCTTTAACACATTCTTATAAACAATATTTTAATATTACACATCATTATAAAAGCTATTTATTAATATAATTATGCATGAACTGATGTCAGATATTTACCTTACCAATGCTTGTTTCTGATGAGTGGGATGCCAGCAGAGGTAGATTTCAAGAACAGGACATGACATCCACTTTGTGACTAATGACCAACATAAGATTAGATTAGATTCAACTTTATTGTCATTGGACAAGTACAGTACAACAAAATGCAGTTTGCGTCTTGTTGTGTCAATGTTGTGTTCTAAATAAGGAGTCAGTGATTGTAGCCAACACTTCTATCTGCTTTACTCACAAATTTGTCACGTTACCGAATGAACCAATCAACCGTATATCAGGCATAACTAAACTATCACAGCCCAATCGAACTATGTGGTGCTGCAACTATTAATGCAGCACTGTAAGCATAGTGTCCATACATAACATTTCCTCCCCCTCACAAGATTTCAAGCATGAAATGTAGTTTCTAAGTCCCGTAGGTGGTAAGGACGAGATCATGCATGAGCGAGCCGTGGGGGAGACTCGTGAGGACGTAGCTGAGGCACCATGCCTTCAGCCTGCAGCGTTGGGACCTTGGGTGGCTGTGCCAGAGCAAAGCTTCCTGTGTCGTTGATGGTGGGTGTAGCCACCGGTGTGTCCCGCCATTGTGGGGGCATGACCTGTGGACGTGGTGTGGATAGTACTATCGGGTGCTGGCACCTTTCTTAAGCGGTTAGCATGCCACCACGAGCCATCAGAGAGACAGAATGTGGCTGAACCAAGTTGGTGGCTGACTTGGAGGGGCGATGACCAGAATGATGCCATTTTGTTGCTTCTGTGGGGCCTTCGAACTCTCACCTAGTCCAAGACAGCGATGTTGAGAGCCCTAACCCACCTTGATTGGTCAAATCGCAGTTTCATCCCCATTTGCTTCCGGTTGACAGCGTGTTGAGGAGGACTTTGTTGAATGAACATCCCTGGGCTAGGTGTGCTCGGATGCCAATTTCAAATTATGGTTAAAGCGCTCCACCCCTCCACTGGCCTGGGGTTGGGAGCATGCCGTATGAATGTGACGGATGCCTTTGCATCCAAAGTAGGATGACAGTTCGGCAGAGACAAACTGGGGCCTATTGTCCATGGTCTTTGCAATACCCCATCTGGAAAAAAGGGCCTCGAAAAAAATCAATGATGACCCGAGACATGAGGGAGCCAACCGCAATGACCTCTGGCCATTTTGAGTGTAGGTCATAAGCCACCACCAGGAAATGTTGGTGATGGGCAACCCCATGGATGTCCCTGCAAATGTCCAATTGCAAGTGCTCCCAGGGCTCGGTAGGCCATGCGAGGGGCTGCATGGGTGAAGGGGCCTGATGACCAGTTTTGCCACACACCAAACAGGCTATGCAATCCTTGACGGATGCTTCGATTTCTCTGTCAATTTCAGGCCACCACACTAGGTCTCTGCATCTCTGTTTGAGCTTTACGATGCCCAAATGGCCATCATTCACCATCGACAAGACACATGCGCAAAGGGTACTTGGTACCACGGTGCAAAGCCCGTACGCCACACAAGACTCATTCCAGCAGGAGAGCTCATCCTTGACTCTGGAGAAAGCAGTCAATTCCTCAGACACTTCAGGCCAGCTCCTGATGTAAATGCATAGCTGGGAGATAACTGGATCCTGTTCCGAAGCCTCCTTCAGCTCGGGGAGAGACACTGTGGTCTGAAGAGTTTCGTGCAGCATCTGGATGATCTCCTGTTCCCCACAGTCTGAACCTGTGGGAGGGGCCGCAGCAGAGACCGAGTGGGAGAGCAGATCTGCCACCACATTTTCACGTTCTGGTGTAAACTTGAGGTTGAAGTTATATTGGCGGAGGAGGTCAGACCATCAGTGCAGTCTCAGTGGTGTGTGGCCTGTGCCCGACGTTGACAGCAGGGCAGTGAGGGCCTGATGGTCAGTCCTCAGAGTGAAGGAATGGCCATATAGGTGCAAGTGCCATTGCACACATGCCAAGACGCAGGCCAGCGCCTCACGCTCGCCTACAGAATACCTCTGTTCTGTTGGGTTCAGGGCCCTGGAAGCGAAGGCGATGGGCTTCTCCACATTTTGTATTTTCGATAGCACTGCCTCGACGGCCATGGCCGATGCGTTGCAGAAGACCAGGGTAGGGCTGGCGGTGTCAAAATAGGCAAAACAGGAGAAGACGTGAGCTGTGACTTGAGTAGGTGTACACACCCAGGGCTCGTCTTTCCGTAACAGTTGTCGTAGTAGAGCTGCGGTGTAGGTCCAGGTCCAGTTTGGAGAAGACGTTGGAGCCATAGAACATGGCTGTGAGTTTCTCAGAGGTGGGCAGTGGATATTTATCAGGAATGACAGCCTTGTTCACTGGTCGGAGGTTCATACAGACACGTAGGGCCCCTGACTTCTTCCTTGCGATCACCAGGTTCGAGATCCAAGGGGATGCGTCGACTGGTTCGATGATGTCCTGTTCCAGTAGGTTTTTAAGCTCAGTATCAACTTCCTGGTGAAGAGCCAGCGGAATGCGACACAGTGGCTGTATGACAGGGATGACCGTGAGGTTGATCAAAGGCTGGTGTGTAAAAGCAGTGAGACAGCCAATGCAAGCATGTTTATTTATATGGCAAAATTCATACATAGAAGCAATTCAATGTGCTTTACAAAGAAAAATAAAAAATGTAACAATACAATTCCATAAAAACAAATACTCAAATGAAAACATCCAAACAACATCATAATAATAAAACATAGAATAAGAAAATAGAAGTAGAATAAAAACAGGATAAAAACATAGGAAGTTATAAAAGCTGTAAGGCTAAACAGTGCGGTTAAGTTTAAGTGCTCAGTCATAGGCACGTGAAAAGAGAAGTGTTTTTAACCTGGATTTAAAAATTGATACGTTAATATCATCTGGTAGTTTGCTGCTAAACACAGCTTC